>PVJH01021183.1:0-39194 GCA_004026705.1 Nesogale talazaci
CCCCCCCACTTAAACCTAACTTGCCTTCTAAACTCTGGAATTAATTCACCAAAGGAAAGACACTTTCCATTTTCCCAAGATAACCAATCACAGATCAAGCTTGCCTGAAAGCAAAGCAATTCTCTGATAGCAACCCTATTTAAACTATTTGAATAGCTGAGGCAGTAGAAGGATTTTTGCATCTCAATTGGCAGGGATGACATTATTCAAGCTAGAGGCTAAAGAAAGTCATTGCCCTGACCCTGGAAAAAGGTCAGTTCTCAATCTGGACTTCTGAAAGGTTACTGACTTTCTTGGGGCTCGTGGTCTTGAACCCAAGTGGAAAAAATCCTATCAGTGAACTGATTAGTGTCAGCAGACAATCCCATTGTCTTAGTCCCACGTCATCTTTATGTGGAAAGCACTACCCCCATGCCCACCCAGAATGGAGTTGGGAGCCGGCAGCTTTACAGGAAGAGTTCTCCAGGGAACTACAGTGGCGTTTTTCATGGGTCAACAGGAGCCAAGGAAACTGCATTGGAGTAGCCCTCTGTAAACAGTCCAGGTGGGGCAACACTCAATACTAGGTACCTGACAGAAAGTTTCCCACCCTGTCATTCTGAGAGGGGGGAAACACCCAACTTACTGCCATCAAGTTGATTATGCCTCAAATGACCCTGTAGGACAGGGTAGACTGCCCCCTGGGTCTCTAAAACTACAACTAACTACAGGAGAAGACAACCTCATCTTTGTCTGAGTACAGCCTGGCAATCTTCTTCTGTAAAGATTACAACCAGGAAAGCCCCATAGGACAAATCTTCTCTCACCTGGGTCGATGTGGGTCAGGCACACCACAAGACAACAGTCATAGGTGAGGCTATGCAGGATAGGAGTCCAGGGTTCTGAACAGAGCTGACATCTTTTCTCAACTATGGTCAGTGCCTGTGTCAGTTTATAGAATCTCTTGACTTTTACCCTGGTTTATATATTCCAACTGGAGGAATTTGGACTTTATCCTGAAGGCTGTGGGAAAGGACTGCAGAGGCATAAAGAACTCCACAGTGGGGGTCAGACTTGTGGTGTAAGAAAATCACTCCGTGGGCGTGTCCTGGGCAGAGAGTATTTTGGAATGATGCACAGCTAGAGGTTGGGAAAAAGAGTATGAGTTGTTATAGTCTTCCTGGACGAGATGATGGTGACCTGGCTGAAGGTGAGGGTGTGAATGGAAACAAGTAGACGAATTCCCAAGATCCTGAGTTAGAATCAATAGGACTTGGTGATTGTTTGAAAATGTCATGGATGGTGTCAAAGGGATGTATCAAAGATGACGTCAAGGTATCTAGCTCGAGAACAAGAATGACCCAGAAAGACCTTTTTTTTTTGGGGGGGGGGGGCGGTGCATCACTGCCTTTGGTGGTCATGGGCACTACCCAGTGCTGCCCCTGAGAGCCGCCGCTGGATTTGAACCACCAAGCCCGCGGGCCACAGTCCCACACTCAACCACTTACTCCACCAGGGCTCGGCCCCAGAAATACCTTTAAAAAAAAAAAAAAATATGGGACACAATAGAAGAGAGGATAATCAGTTCTTTTTGTGAACATATTTGCTTCTGAAGCATCTATGAGATTTTCACATGGATTTGGACACTGAGGAGACAATTTGGGTAACAGAAGCTCTGGAGAGAGAGGCTTGAGGTGCAGATAGGTGGTCACTGGAGTCACAGAAAGGATAGAATCACCCAGGTAGGCACATGCAGTAGGAATAACCACAGGTCTCTAGGAGAGTCCTAAAGAATAATAAGATTTGCACAATGAACAGAGGAAGGGGAGGCTGCATAGAAGCCCTTGAAGTAGCCAGAAAGGCAGGAGGAGGACCCAGCGAGAATGAAAAACAGACCTGACTACAGTGAGTTGAAAGACTGGAAGGTAAGGAATTGGAGACTCTTGGGTCTCCTCTTAGAAGACCTTTGGCTGTTAAGGAGAAGAAGTTGGTTAGAGGTGGAAGTTGGAGGTCCAGAGAAAGCGTGAGTGTTGAAGCTTCAGTTCTTTAGGAAACTGAAGAAACTGAACAGTATGGGCAATGTATGAACCCTAATTGAACTCTGGAACAACACACACGCATACACACACAGAAGAAGACAGCTATGCTGTTACTATTGCATTAATATTATAAACCACCACATGTCAGTTTTCCATATTGTGGTGCCTTCTATGATGTTGAAAGGTGTGTCACTAGGATTGCAAATACCAGCACAGTCAGCCAAGAGGAACAGGTTCCAGCAGAGCTTACAGACCGTGAACAGACTACAAAGAAGGTATAGGCTGTCCACTTCTGAGGAATCACTGAAAATCTCATGAATAGCAGCAGAACCTTAGCAGATAGCATGCCAAAAGAGGAGCCTCTTGGGGCGGAAGGCATTGAAAA
This sequence comes from Nesogale talazaci, assembly GCA_004026705.1. NCBI lineage: Eukaryota > Metazoa > Chordata > Mammalia > Afrosoricida > Tenrecidae > Nesogale > Nesogale talazaci. The sequence continues at coordinate 2,404 of PVJH01021183.1, forward strand.
GATTATTGAGGAAGATCTACCTTCTCCAGGCAGAGTCCATGGGACAGTGCTTTCTTCTGTTGGACATGTAGTCCCTGTGGCACCTAACACAACAACCCACGTGACAGAGTTGAACTGTCCTATAGGGTTTGTGTGACTGCAATCTCACAGAAGTACATCGACGGCCCTTTGACCCAGACAGCCACGGGGTGCATTTGCCAGCCTTTCTGTTAGCCACACAGTGCTTAAGGATTTATGCCACAGGGCTCCACAAGATGGTCAGGGCGGCCATGTGCTTATGTTCATTTCATGATTGAGATGTAGGGGTGGAGTCTAGCCTGTTCATCTGGAGATAGCCATTGAGTAGCCAATGAGGCCTCCGTGTGGGCATGGCTTTCTCCTGAGACTTCTGGGAAATCTCGCAATATTTTCCTCTTGGAGATGAGAAGCTATCTCCCCAGTTGTTGGGAATTAGTCTCACAGACAACAAATTACGGACAAGACAAGAGGGCAGCATCTGAGGAGCCTGAGGAGAAGCCACATGGCCTTACTCTGATGGAACCAGAGCTCTGAAGTTGGAGAAGCCACGTGGAGACCTCTGCCAGCACTAAGTTGCTTCTACCACCATGGATGCTGTTGGTGGACCCTGAGCCCTGGAAGCAAGGAGCCATGTGGAGACCCTTGCTGGCGCTGGGACTCTGCACCCACTGGCCTGTGACTTCGTGAGTCAGAAGGAGACTTAATCGGGCATATGGGCTATTATCGAACTTATGACTTTGAACTGGACTGGGCTGGGATGCTTTCTCAATGTCCCATTCCTCTTGTATATAAACCTTTTACCTTATATCCATATGTATGTCTATGAATTTGTTTCTCTAGTCTACCCGGACTAACACAATAGTTGTGGAAGACATTCTTGGAGCAATCAACAAAGTACTGACCATGTAATACATTATTACATTCATATTATATCCGGGCTGAGCCCCGGTGGCGTAGTGGTTGTGCACGGGACTGCAGCCCACTGGGATGGAGGTTCAATTCCAGCTCCACAGGGGCAAAGGATGGGCCTCTTACTCCCACCACCAGGGCAGTGCTGCCTTAAAAAAAAAAAAAAATTCATATTATATCCAACTTAAATTTCCTGAGTGTATTTGTTATTTTTGTTTGTTTGTTTGTTTTGGGTATCACTGCCCTCTGGTGGGAGCTACCCAGCGCCGCTCCTGAGAGCCGCGGGCCAAGCCCGCGGGCCACAGTCCCGTACTTAACCAACATCACAGGGGCTCAGCCCCTGAGTGTAATACTTTTATTGTGAGAGTGAGAAAATGCCCTGGATCATAGGAAATATATGTTGAAGTAGTTAGGGCAAAATGTTATGATGTCTGCAGCTAATCCTTAAGTAGTTTAGGGGGAGAAAGTGTGTGTGTGTGTGGAGGTGGAGGAGAGGGAAGGGATTCAAGCAAACAGAATAAAATGTTAAAAGTTTATCATGGGATTCAGGTTCTGTGACAGAAAGGAAGAAGAACGTGGGTGCAATTGCAGGCCCAGTATGGAGTTAAAGTTGCTGTTTAATGGATGTTGGAATCACATGACTTTGGCTGGCCATCAAGTCCACACCTATTCACAACAACCCTGTAAGACAGGCTAGGAGGGCCCGTATGGGTTTCCAAGACTAAGTCTTTACAGGAACAGAAAGCCCCATCTTTCTCCCTAGGAAGGGCTGGTGGTTTCAAACGGCCGACCTTGCAGTTGGCAGCCCAACATGTAACCTCTACACTACCAGGGCTCCTTCATTAGAACAAATAAACCCAAGGTAGCTTTTGTTAGATTAGGATTCTTCTACAGTGGTTCTCAAACGAGGGGAATTTTGTGCCCTAGGGGATTCTGGCATTTTCTAGAGGCAGTTTTGTTTGTAACAATGGTGTGTGTGTGTGTGTGTGTGTGTGTGTGTGTGTGTGTGTGTGTTGACATCCAGTGAATAAGTCCAAGGATACTACTAGACATCCTGTGAGTCACAGGACAGCCCACCACAACACAGAACTACCTGGCCCCAAATGCCAACTGTGATTAGTTTGAGAAGCCCGTTTCTGGACCAAATCTTTTCAAAAGAGAATCTTTTAAATACCTATAAAGAATCTAGGCACCAAAGAACTCAGTACATGTTAAGCATTGTGATTACTGACTTTCAGCGACAGAGAAATAAGAGGCCTTTCCTTCTTTATTGTCTATGGAGAAGACTGAGGGGGTAGACACTATAATACAATGTGATAAGTGCTTTTACGTGCAGGATGTAGAAAATGTCATGGTGGCATCCAACATGATAGTAACTAGCTCTGCTGAGGGAATAAAGAAAGGCTTACAAAGCAATGATATTTCAGATAAACTGGAAAGGATAATGAATAGTTACTTTACACTTCGTTTACTCTTTCTTTAACATGTCTTCATAGATATGAGTACACATTTCTATTTTTCTTTTATCATGGGAGTCTGTATTAAGAAATGTAGATACAATAGAAAGCACTGAACCATGGAGTACCTGGAGGTCAGACATATTCCACCATCTACTATTCTCCATGGGAGACAGGAGAAGAGGGCATTTGTTCTGTGGTGCTTCTAGATATAGGAGATGGTTATACCATCAGTGTGACCATTGGCTAGAAAATTCATTGTACTTCTCTTTCTGTGTGCATTATTTCATGTCAATACATTGTCTACACACATCAGGAAAAGGTAGAATAAAATATAGAATAAAATAGAATATTAAGAACAATAGAAAAAATAAAAAAACAGAATAGAGGGGCTGAGTTCTGATGGCATAGTGGTTGTGTGTGGGACTGTGACCCACTGGGTTGGTGGTGCAAATCCAGCAGCAGCTCTCTAGGAACAAGGCTGGGCCTCCTACTCCCACCAGAGGGCAGTGATTCCCCCCTAAAAAAAACCAGAATAGAACAAAAAAATAGAATGCTCTAACACAGATTTGCTCAAACTAGATTTCATGATAACATTCCAGACAATTCATCTGTATTAGCTACCTATTGCTACATAACAAATTTCAGGAATGGGACAGAGAAAGTATAAGTTGGCATAAAAAGAATGTGTGTATGTATGTACGTAACCTGAACACTGGCAATTTAAACTCAGCAACAGCATGGAAGAAAGGTCTGACAACCTGCTTCCATAAAAATTGCTACCTGCCCCAGAAGAATTTACTTCAGAGGACAGCACTGAAGCTACAGCTCAGGGCGAGGGACGTGTCTGATCAGAGCACACAGGAGCAAATGAAAGGGGAGGAAGAGAGAGAGGAGCACAGACTGGCCCACCGAGCCCTGAGGACGATATCCCTGCTCAGAGCAGCCAAAGCACACAGAGGACCCTATGGCCGGCCCCAGTAGGAGACATGACATCCCTCACGGACCCATAGCCCTACAGGGGACAACACTGGAGACAGTGTGGGAATTGCGCTCAATCTGATCCCACCGCACCAAGGCAAAACACTAAAAGCATGCAACAGAACAGCAAAGGAAACAGAGCAATGAAGTCCTGGGGGAATACCAAAACTAGACTTTGGTCCCAGGGCATGGCACCCCATCAGACTCAACTGGCAAACACTCCAAAAGGTCAACAAACAACCTGATTTATTTACAGGCTTTTCTCTTTTTATGGTCGTTAGTTTTTTTTTGTTGTTTTGTTTGCTTGTGTTGCTTTGCTTTGCTCTGTCTTGTTTTTTCCTGTGCATATTTTTATCTCTGCAGATCTACCTAGATAAGATAGCCTGGATAAACAATTTGAAGGAATGGCACCTACTGGTGGGGGGGCCCGGGTAATGACATGAGAGAGGGGGAGCTGGGGAAAAGGAAGTGGGTGTTAACAATCTCAGGGACAAGGAAATGACAAGTGATCCAAAATTGATGGTGAGGAGAGTAGAGGAGGCCTGGTCGGATTTGATCAAATGCAATGTAGCTGAGAGGAATTACTGAAGCCCAAATGAAAGCTGAGCATGATAGTGGGACAAGAGGAAAGTAAAAGGAAATGGAGGAAAGAACTAGGAGGCAAAGGGCATTTATCGAGGTCTCAATACAGGCATGTACATATGTAAGCATATTTATATTTGACAATGGGGAACTAGTTCTATATGCATATATTTACAGGTTTAGTATTAAGGTAGCAGATGGATGTTGGACCTCCATTCAAGTACTCCCTCAATAAAAGAACACTTTATTCTATTAAGCTGGCTTTCCATGATGCTCACCTTCCCAACTCAATCACTGAACACAAAGCGAGTCTGTAAGCAAATAAAGAATGCTGATGGTTCACGGGGTCTTAAAGACTTGAAGATAAACAAGTGACCATCTAGCAAGGAAGCAACAAAGCCCACATGGAGGAAGCACACCAACCTGTGTGATCATGAGGTGTTGATGGGATCAGATATCAGGCATCAAAGAACAAAACACCATATCATTGTGAATGAGGGGGAGTGTGAGTGGGGACTCAAGTCCTTCTGTAGGCAACTGGACACCCTCTTACAGAGGGTCATGGGAAAGAGACGAGCCAGGTAAGGCGCAGTGAAACGGTGAAACACACAACTTTCCTCTAGTTCTTCAATGCTTTCTCCCCTCCCCACCCCCACCCCCAATCTTGATCCCAATTCTACCTTACAAATCCAGCTAGACCAGAGCATGAACATGGGTACAAATAAGAACAAAAAACAAAGGGAATCCAGGACGGATAAACCCCTCAGGACCAGTAATGAGAGTAGCAATACCAGGACAGTAAGGGGAAGGTGGGGGAGGAAAGGGAAATCGATCATAAGGATCTACATATAACCCCTTCCTTGGAGGACGGACAACAGAAAAGTGGATGAAGGGAGATGTATAAGACATGACAAAATAATAATAATTTATAAATTATAAGGGTTCGTGAGAAAAAGAGGGGCGGGGAGGGAGGGGGGAAATGAAGAACTGATACCAAAGGCTCAAGTAGAAAGCAAATGTTTTCAGAATGATGATGGCAGCAAATGTACGAATGTGCTTGACACAATGGATGGATGGATGGATAGATGGATGGATTGGATGGATGGATGGGATGGATGGATGGGGGATGGATGGATGGATGGATGGGATGGATGGATGGGGGGAATGGATGGATGGATGGATGGATGGTGATAAGAGTTGTACAGTCCTCAGTAAAATGATTTTAAAAAGAAAAAAGACTACCAAGAAAACTCTACTGAGTAGTCTACCTTGTAGCCCATGGGGTCACCACAAGTTGAAATTGCTTCCATGGCAACAGGGTATGTAACTACCCAATCGTTGGTCTCTGCTGCTGGTTCCCTCCTCTACATAGATGGTCTCACATACCATTGGGCTTCATGACCTCATGCCAGTGACCCATAAGTGACATCTCAGTATGGACATCAACCTTGTTTTGCCCTACATAATGACTTTTAAAACTAAATATTTCAGGACTGAGAAAGCATAACTGAACCCATCTTGACTTTCTATGCAAACTATGAGCTGCTCATTGCTATGCAAACCTTTAGAGCTGCTCATTGCTAACATTTGTTGAACACTTACAAGAAAGCACGTACATTTTATGAGAATTTTCAGAGCAAACCAAGGAGATAGCTCCCATTTTGCTGATGAAGAAATAAGATATAGGGAGGCTAATAACATAACTTGCCCTAAATCACCCAGTTATCAATGATTTATAATTATTTTATTGGACTTCCAAGACACTTATTGAGCCCTGATGGCATAGTAGTTAAGAATTGGGATGAGCAGTTCTGAACTATGAGTCACTCCTCAAGAGACACAAGAGGCTTTTCACTCCCATAAAGAGTCAGGGTGACATGACAGCGACATGACAGGTTTTGATCTGCTGGGCAGGAATTGATCCAGGAAGGTTCTCCCTGGCACCCACCCTCATACATAGAGTAAACAAAACCCAATGGAGATCAAATGGGAGATGGAACTGTGTAGGGCAACAACTCATGGATTTTGGTTCATGGTGGAAATGTTCATGCCTAAACTCATACCAACAGTGTCTGGAGGCTGTGCCATTGGGAAAATTGAAGATGTTATCAGTGCAACCACCTTATACCCCAGGGAAATGCTTGCCAATGTTGTACTATTTTTTTTGTTTCTATGGGATTTTGTTTTCCTGACTTTTGTTTTTTGGGTTGTTGTTTTTTTTTGCTCTTCTCCCCCCCCCCTTTTTTTTTTCTGTTTATAGGTTGGTTGGTTGGTCTTATGGGGTTTTGATTTTGTCATATTACAAATTTTGTTTAATTACCAAATTAAACCTGAATTGTACAGATCCTCATGGGCTCCTACTTAACTCTAGAGCCAATCCAAAAAGTTAGTTCTTTTTGTTTGTTTTTTGTTGTTATTATTTGAAGTGAACTTGTTTATCACAAGACTCCAAGTCCATTTCAGTTTCACTTTCCTTCTTTTTTCTTTAAGCCACTCAGACTACTGTTTAGGTTTGAGGGCTAAGGAATCCAGGGAAAAGTTAGCTCTAAAAAATTATTCTAGGGCTGAACCTCAGTGGAGTAGTGGTTGTGTGCAGGACTGCGGCCCATAGGGTTGGTGGTTCCAGCAGCAGCTCTCCAGGAGCCAGGCTGGGCCTCCTACTCCCACCAGGGGGCAGTGATGCCAAACAAACAAACAAAATTATTCTAAACTCAATTGATGTATGGATTGTGATGAGTTGTACAAGCCCCCAGTAGAATGATTTTTACAACAAAATTATTCAAAAAAAATTATTCTAGGGCTGAGCCCTGGTGGCGTAGTGGTTGTGCATGGGACTGCGGCCCACTGGGATGGAGGTTCGATTCCGGCTCCCCGGAGCAAAGGCTGGGCTTCCTACTCCCACCACCCGAGGGCAATGATGCCCTCCAAAAAACAAACAAACAAACAAACAAACAAACAAAAATTATTCTAAACCAGCAAAACCAGTCTGATCACCTGATCCTGCTTGATTCTGTCATGAAAGGATCACTGAAGATAAAAGGGTGCTACAGCAGTGTGGCGAAGAAAGCAGATGGTGCCCAGCTATTGATGGGATTCGTGTCTGGGGTCTGCAAGGCTGGTATTCAAATAAGCAGCTCATCTAAATGAGGAGTCGACCAAGACCACATGGAAGAAGCACCTCAGTCTGTGGGATCCAAGGAGGACAATCACAACATTCAATTCTGACGAAAGAGAAAGTGTCAGAGCTCAAGGGGTGACCGCCCAGTCGGCAGAAGGCTATGGAGGACAATGGGAGCTGAGACCCATCTGCAGGGCAACTGGAGTAACTCATTAGCCCCCCCCCCCCCCAGCCTCAGTCATGGGTCTCAAACCAAGATCATTGTAATCTTGATTTTGCTGGATCAAACTTGATGCTTGGTCAGGTAACCTCCCTATTTTTAAAAATAAAAGATCACTCTATGGGGGACTCTTATAACTGTTATTACAATCCATACGTCACTGGTATCAGGTATATGTGTACCTACGTTTCCAGGGTTCTTTTCTAGACTCTTACTTTCTATTGAGCCTTTGTTACCAGCTACTCTTTTTACTCCTCTTACCCCACCCCCTACTCCCGTGACCCCTTGACAGATTATAAATTATTGTTATTATTTTCATATCTCACACTGACCATTGTCTCCTTTCCCCCAAGGTTTCTGTTGTTCTTCCCCCTGGGGGAGTGGAATGTGGTGACGTGTAGATCATTGCGATTGGTTCCTCCTTCTGCCTCTTATCCCCCCTCTTTCCCCTACCTTTCTGGTTTCCCTATTCCCATTCCTGTTCGTGGATTCCATGTGGCATGAGCTTTTATCTCTTAGCTATACCTGTGCACATGTTCCTGTCCAGTTGAGAGTGAAAAGAAGCACTGGAGTCATAAGAGTAGGGGGTGAGGAAGCCTCCAGGAACCAGAGGAATAGTGTGTGTTCTATCAGTGCTTTACTGCACACTGGTTGACTCTGACCTCCCTTGTATTGACCCAACCTGAACTTATTCTAGGTGCAAGTATCATTTGCCTGTTCCACAACAAAATTATCTTCCCTGGCTTTTAAAATATTGAAGGTGATCTTTTTTTTCTTATTCATCATTTGTATCTTTATAATGTTATTATTTTATCCTTACCACTTTATTTTTTTTAATTTATTTTTTTGGGCATCACTGCCCTGGTGGAAGTAGGGCAGTGCCCTACTTGCTCCTGGAGAGCTGCTGCTGGATTTGCACTGCCAACCCAGTGGGCCGCAGTCCCGCACACAACCACTATGCCACCGGGGTTCAGCCCCCTTACCACTTTATTTTGATATTGTTTTTTTGTTGCTTCTATTGGGTTTCCCAGTTTGTTACACACAGAGGTGGATGCATAAAGATAACTGATGGAATGGTGTATAAAAGACATAGGGGTAGGGGGTGGATGAGAGAAGGGAGTGTGTTAGTCCAGGTAGACTAGAGAAACAAATTCATAGACACTCCTATGTGTATAAGAAAGAGTTTTTTTTTGGGGGGGGCATCACTGCTCTCCGGTGGTGGGAGTAGGAGGTCCAGCCCCACTGCTGGAATTGAACCTCCGTCCCAGTGGGCTGCAGTCCCGCGCACAACCACTACGCCACCGGGCTCAGCCCAAGAAAGAATTTTATATACAAGAGAAACTGTACATTAAGAAAACATCCCAATCCAGTCCAGTCCAAGGCCATAAGTCTGATATTAGCCCATATGTCTAATGCCAATCCATAAGTCCTCTTCAGACTCATGAACACCTGCAATGATACCAGCACAATCACAGGCCAGTGGGTGCAGAATCTAGTGTATTCAGTGGCGGTAGAAGCATCTCTGCGCTGGCAGGCAGCGGAGTTTCCAGAATGACTTCAAAGAGCCATCAAGACCACCTATAAAAGGCCCCGGTAGAGAGACTGATCGCAGAGAGCTAGGAACCTGCTCTCTCCAACTCTACTGGGATGAGTATGCCGATGAAGGCACTGTCTAACAGGACTAAGGGCCAGTAACTGATCAGATGCTGCATTCATCTTGTGTTACCCTTATAGCGAATGACGGAAGACTGTTAGATTGTTTGATGTGTGTTTGAAGTCAAGAAACCAAACATTTTGTCACTTCATCTAGAGAGAACTGTAGCGCCTCTGTGACCGGCGCTGAGCAGAAGTCGAGTCTCTTTTCCGTGGCGTCCCAGAGGCGATCAACTGCTTCCCCATGAAGCTGAACTTCCCCTTCCCAGCCACTCAGTGGCTGCCAGAAACTCCTTGAAGTGGACGAGGAACGCAAACTTCGCACCTTTCCTGAAAAGCGAATGGCCACAGAAGTCCCGTGAGGTGCTGGGCGATGAATGGAAGGGCGATGTTGTCCACATCGGTGGTGGGAATGACAAGCCAGGTTTCCCATGTAGCAAGGTGTCTTGACCCATGACCATGTCCGCCAGATGCTGAGGAAGGGTGCTCCTGCTACAGACCCAGGAGAACAGGGAGAGGAAGCGCAAATCTGTCAGCGGCTGCATCGTGGATGCCAACCTGAGAGTTCTCAACTTGGTGATTGTGAAGAAAGGGGAAAAAGAGGTCCCAGGACTGACTGACGCAACTGTGCCTTGTCACCTGGGACACAAAAGAGCCAGCAGAATCCGCAAACTCTTTCATCTCACTAAAGAAGATGACGTCTGCCAGTATGTTGTGAGAAAGCCCCTGAACAAAGAAGGCAGGAAACCCAGGCTCAAAGCACCCAAGAGTCAGCCATCTAGTGACTCCATGCATCAAAATCTAGACAGCACAAACGCACCCGGCACACCCCCCTGAAGAAGCGCGCACCAAAAAACGAGGAGATCACAGAATAGGCCAAGTTTTTGGTCAAGAGAATGAAGGAGGCCAAAGAGAAACATCAGGAAGAGATTGCCAAGAGAAGGAGGCTGTCCTTGCTGAGGGCTTCTACCTCTAAGTCTGAATCCAGTCAAAAATGAAATAGAGCCCTAAATAAATAAGCTCATCTATTAAAGAAAGAAAGAGAGAAGCCAAACATTCAAAAATGTCAAAGAGCGTTAAGTAGTTATGGATGGAGCCGCTCGTGACACTGAGTCGAGAAGCTGGAAGAATTCCGTGTCACTCTCATGTGTGATGGTGTCCAAACACAAACAGAAGTCCAGGGCAAGGGGACTTTTGAGTACAGTTCATAGGGCTTTATCTCCCAGGGTCCAGAGCAGGGTAGGAAAAGTTGGAGTTGTCTGGAAGGGTGAACAGAAGTTTCCAGCAATAAGACAACTTGAGAAGCGGAGGAGAGCTAGTTGCTGCAAGACCTGCAGGGCAGGTCATTCACTGAGGTCCCAGAAGCAGGCACCAGGAAACACTCCAGGGGGGCCTGGAGCCAGAAAGAGCTTCCAAAATGGCAAACAAAAATCTAGACAGCAAGCCTGTTGTTCTCAGAGAGGTCTGGGGACAGAGTGGAACAGGAGCTAGAGGAAAGCAGAACTTGAATGCCGGTGAATTCCCCTTGTATTAAATGCAATATCCTCTGTGTGACACGAGACATGTTTCTGAGAGAAGCGTCTCTGGGGTAGAGGAACAATGTGGATGAGGGAGTCCAGACTGCTAGACCATGTTCAATCCCAGAATCCTTATCTTCTTGGAATTCTCCTGCAATTGTCCCTACCACCCTTGCTGCATCTGGATTCCAGGAATCCATGCCTGCCCTTTTCTCATCTGTCCAAATGCAAATGAAGCCAACTTGGTTTGTCATTCCCCCAGTTAAAATAGACTGGCATTTTTCACATATACACACAGAGGGGAAAAAAAAAAACAACTTTACTTCAACCAAGAAAAAGAAAACACCAAAAAAGAAATAACAAACACAAAGGAGGAAAGGCATAGAACATATGTGCATTTAACTTTTAAGTAGGTAAACGTTTCAACAGACAAGTAAAAAGAATGATATCATCAGTCTTTTCAATCCTGACTCTGTTTCACAAATGACTTGTGGGCACTTGTGCTCATGTGTCCTGCATCCCCCAACCCGTCTCTGCCACCCACTTATTTCCCTCTCCTCTGGATTACCTTGAAGCAAAGCTGAGATATCCTATTTCATCCATAAATATTTCAGTAGCTTGCAATATGTAAGGTCCTACAGCTCTGTACTAATTTCTGGTCTCAAAACCTTCCTAAGCACCATTGTCTTATCCTAAGCCAGCATCCCTCTAAATTGTTATTAAACAGATTCATGACTGACTGCTACTTTCTAATCTCATGATGTTTTCAAGTGCCTCACATGCATGTGAAATTTGGACCTTGAATAAGGAATTCTGGAAAAGAATCAAATACATCTGAATTGTGGTGCTGGCGAAGAATATTGACAGTGGACCATGGACTCCCCAAAGGACAGACAAATCTATCTTGGAGGAAGTACAAGTAGGAGGCCCCTTAGAGGCAGGATGGTGGGACTTGGTCTCACATACTTGGGACATGTTGTCAGAGAGACCAGCCCCTGCTTGTAACAGTGGAGGGACATCCAAGAGGAAGAAGGGCCTTGACAAGGTGGATTGATAGAGTGGCTGCAACAATGGACTCTGATGTAACACTTGCAATGGTAGGCAGCATTTTGTTCTTTTATACACAGAGTCAACTGTGAGTCCAAACCAACACATGGGACCTAACAGCAATAACAAGTTCCAAGCTGTCAGAGAATGGTCTCAGACGTGTCCCTGCGGACGGAGAACAACCTATTGCCTATTTAAGCTTTATAGACAGTGTCTTGGGTCTCCCTATTTGGGTTCCCAGGTAAAGTCATTAACAATCCAAACTCAGAGCTCAGTCTCACTGCCCTGGACTCAAGTGTGAATCTTAACAATCCTATAGGACAGGGTAGAACTGCCCCCTGTGGGTTCCAGAGACCTTTTTTGTTTTTGTTTTTGATATTTTGGCATCACTGCCCTCTGGTAGTCATGGCAGCTACCCAGGCTTGCTCCCGAAGAGCTGCTGCTGGATTTGAACCGCCAAGCCAATGGGCCGCAGTCCCGCACTCAACCACTATGCCACTGGGGCTCAGCCATCAGAGACTTTTTTTTTAAACCATTTTCATTTATTGTTTTTCTTTTTTTGAAAAATAATTTTTTGGGGGCTCGTACAACTTATCACAATCCATCCATCCATCCGTCCATCCATCCATTGTGTCAAGCACATTTGCACATTTGTTGCCATCATCATTCCCCCGTCCAAGTACCAAGTAGACTCGACCCTGCTTAGCTTCCGAGATCAGACGAGATCGGGCGCATTCAGGGTGGTATGGCCGTAGACTGCCATCATCATTCTCAAAACATTTGCCTTCCACTTGAACCCCTGGTATCAGCTTCTCATCCCCCTCCCACTGCACCCTTGATAATTGATAAATTATTATTATTTTGTCATGTCTTTCACTGTCCAACTTCTTCCTTCACTCACTTTTCTGTTGTCTGTCCCCAGGGAGGAGGTTATATGTAGATCCTTGTAACTGGTTCCTCCTTTCTACCCTAATTTTCCTCCACTCTCCTGGTATCACCACTCTCACTACTGGTCCTGAAGGGGTCATCTGTCCTGGATTCCTTGTGTTTCTAGTTCCTATCCCTACCAGTGTACATCCTCAGGGACTAACTCTTTTTTTTTTTTTTTAGGCATCACTGCCCTCTGGTGATGGGAGTAGGAGGCCCAGCTTTTGCTCCTGTGGAGCTGGAATTGAACCTCCATCCCAGTGGGCCGCAGTCCCACGCACAACCAATACGCTACCAGGGCTCAGCCCAGAGACTAACTCTTCATGGAAATAGAAAGCCCCCTCTTTCTCCCACGGAATAACTGGTGGTTTAGAGCTGCAGTCCCATACGTAACCCGCTATGCTACCAGGACTCCTAGTTCATGGTAAAGACTCAGTACTTTTCACACAGCGGTGATGATAATGAGAATGGTCTCAAGGACTTAACTACTCCATGATAGATCGGGATTCGAGGTCAGTCTTTGTTCCATCATGCTGCTGTAACACAATCCCATAAGTGGGTGACTTGACAGAACAGAAAGTTGTTTTCCTGAAGTTCAGGCAGCTAGAAGTCTGCATTCAGGACCCTGGCTCTAGGAGGAGGCTCTCAGCTGGCTCTGGAGAAGAGAATCCTGTCCCAGCTCTCTCACCTCGATTCCCTGGTGATCTCAACTGCCTGCAGGTGGCATCTGCTATTTGTGTCACCTTGTCCCTGCCTCCTCTATCCTTTTTATCTATCAACAGCAATTAGGTTGAAGACATACTTTGTACCATATTACCTCATTAACAAAACAAAAACCCTGATCTACAGGTATCCCTTTGCTGGCCAGTCAACTCCAACACACAGGGACCCTCTGAGACAAAAAAGAGAGGTCCCAAAGCTGCCATCTTTAATAGAAGCAGACTGGAATAGCTTTCCTTTGGGGTTAGCTAAATACTATAGCTTTCCTTTGGGGTTTGAACTACTGATCTCTCAGTTTGCAGTCAAATGCTTCACCAGTCCATAGTCCCAGAGCTCCTCTCCCTAAAGGGTCTGTTCCTACTGACAAGGACCCAGTGCACAACAGGAGGAGGCACCTCCCCATCCTGTGCCCTTCTTACAATTGTTGTTCTGTTTAGCCCTGGGCTGCAGCCACAATGTCAATCTTTATTGAGAACCTTCTTCTCTTTCCAGTCTGAACCCCTACTTTAATCAGCGTGATGTCTTTCCCCAGAAACTGGACCCTCTTTATAACCTGTCCAAAGTGTAGGGGTGACAGTCTCATCTTTCTCACGCCCAGGAAGCATCCCGACTAGATGCTTCAGGACAGGTGGTGGGAGTGGTGATACCGGGAGGGTGGAGGGATGGTGGAGTGGAAGCCAGGAACCGATTTCAGGAATCAACATAGAGCCAGCCTCCTCTCTGGGGTACGGACAATAGGGATATGAACAAGTAATAACAATTTGTAAATTAGTAAAGGTTCACGGGGGAGGGGACGTGGGGAGAGAGGGGAAACATGGGGAGCTGGTACTGGGGGCCTAAGTGGAGGGAGGATATCTTAAGAGTGATGATGGCAACAAGTGTGCAAATGTGGTCTGCATACAATTGACGTATGTATTGATCATGATGGGAGTTGTATGAGCCCCCAATAAAATTATTTATAAAAAAGAAAGGGGGCTGAGCCCTGGTGGCGTAAGTGGTTGAGTGCGGAACTGCAGCCCATGGGCTTGGCAATTCAAATCCAGCGGCAGCTGAGTAGCACCCACGACCACCAGAGGCAGTGATGCCCACAAAAAAAAAAAAAAAAAGAAAGAAAGAAAGGGAGGGGGAAAGAGTAGCTTATAATAAAGGCTCAAGTAGAAAATATTTAGAAATGAAGATGGCAACATGTATACAAATATGCTTGATACAAATGATGTGTGGAATGTTATAAGGTCTGTAAGAGCCTCCAATACAATCATTGGAAAAGAAACAAAAGACATCTTTATTGTTGTTTCTTTTTTGATGTTGTTTTCTGTTTTTTTTGGGGGGGAGGGCATCACTACCCTCTGGTGGAGGCCCAGTCTTGCTCCTGCAGAGCTGCTGCTGGATTTGAACTGCCAACCCAGTGGGCTGCAGTCCCACACACAACCACTACGCCACTGGGACTCAGGCCAAAAAGACATATTTTTAAAAGAATGAATTTATTAAAGAATGTTTGTAGAAAGGCAACAACTTGTGTGTGCGTTTTATTTCCTGCATTTTATTGTCATCCTTCACTTTTTTTCTTTTAGTTTTTTTTTATTGGGAATTTTTTATTCGGATGAAACTTTACAGAGCAGAATGGTTCTCCATTCAACAATTCATAAACATTTTGTTTCATGCCATTGATCAAACTTGCTACAATGTAACATCTCTTAGCCCATTTCCTCCCTGTCATTTCCTATTTTGACCCTTTCCTCTTTTTTCCCCTTTTATTTAAAAAAATTTTTCCCTCCTCCTTTTCTCAGTTTTATGACCTTTGTCCCTGAGTAAATGCTGCTCTTTAGATATCATATGGTTGGGTTATTCTAAGACGTGCATAATTCACTAGTATTGGTTTCTCCTTGGCTGAAAATTGGACCTTGTAGGTGAATTCATTTTCAAGTCTAATAGGCCATTGCCTCAGAGGTTCCACCAGTCTCTACCCAACCAGTAAGTCTGATTTTTTTTTTTTAAGATTTTGAGTTTTGTTGCACATTTTTCTCCTATTCTCTCCAGGACCTTCTATGTGATGCCTTTCTTTTTGTTGTGGTGGTGGTGGCATCACTGCCCTGGTGGGAGTAGGAAGAGTGATGCTTTTCTTAGTAGTTGGTAGTGGTGACTTGGCATCACCGCGTTCTTCTGACCTCAGGGTTGTGGGTACTGATGGTACGGGGTCCGTTTGTTCATTGGACTGATTGTTTCCATGAGTCATTGATTTTCATTTCTCTTCTTTTCTCTGCATTGGGAGAGTCAATCGGTGTACCTTTGACGGCAACTTCTGAGCTTTTAAGATCCCTGTCACATTGTCTTTCTGGTCTATGTTATGCAAATGACTTTGATGTCCTCTGGGAGGTCTCATCCTTCCCCCACACCCCCAAATATTTGGTTATGTTTAAACAGGTTTTTTTTTGGGGGGGGGGTGGATTTAGGGCATCATTGCCCTGGTGGTGGGAGTAGGAGGCCCATCCTTTGCCCCTGTGGAGCTGGAATTGAATATAAGCAGTTTTTGTAACCCTGCCTTCTCTATGTTTCAACACATCGATGAATACATTTATAGAATTGGTAAATACCCATGTGCAAATAGTCCCTCTCAAACCTCTCTCTATATATATTTGTGGATATACTCCCACTCTTTCAATTTTTAACTTGGCATTTTAAAAAAGAAAAAAAGTTATTTTTCTTTTATGTATAAAAGTTATGTATAATAAAGAGGCTACAAAGTTATAAACTCTCTTGTACTGGAATTCTATGGTCCTATAACACAGTGTAAGGGCTGAACCCTGGTGGCGTAGTGGTTGTGCACGGGACTGCGGCCCACTGGGTTGGAGGTTCGATTCCGGCTCCACAGGAACAAAGGCCGGGCCTCCCACTACCTGAGGGCAGTGATGCCTAAAATAAAAAATAAAATAAATAAAATAAAATAAATATAACACAGTGTAATTATTTCCACACTGCTAGAATAAAATTTAAATGGCTTTTCTAGTCTTCTCTTCAAAATCGCTGAATAATAACAGAAGATGGCATGGGAAAGCTTCTCCCCGACCCCCACCTATGTTGTCGTATCGGAGTCAGGGATTTTACCATTAAGGCTACAATTTTCATTCTACCTGCTTAAACGAATGCTGTTATTTCTCTGACTTCAGCATCATTCAAAACAAAAGCCCACCTGCTATCACAAAATCTGTATGTATCTGCAAACTCGCTATCATCAAGGTGATTCTAATTCATAGAGACTGTATGACAGAGTAGACTTGCCCCTGTAGATTTCTTTTTTCCTTCCTGTAGATTTCTTTTCTTTTCTTTTCTTTTTTTCTCCCTCCTGTGGATTTCTGAGACTAAATCTTTAGGGGAAGAGAAAGCCTCATCTCTCTTCCTGGAGCAGCAGACCTGGAGGTTAGCAGCCCAGTGCAGAACCCGCGATGTCCCTCGGGGTCCTCACGTGTATTTAGAGAGCACCAGAAATGGACTCTGTTCCTGACCCTCGGAGCCAAGGCTGAATGGATAACCTTATCACCCTGAAGTGGAACTTGAAAGATGAGGTGCAGGACAATCTAGTGAGACCGTATGGGCTCAGTCAGGCTCACCTCAAAGGCTCTCGATTTGACATGCTGTGGTTTAGATAGAAGAAATGTTTTTCTCACCCAGGCTTGCCCTGATACCCTGTGGAAAAGGTGCTTCCTGCATCAGAGCAGCCCCACAAGAGAAGCCTTTGGTTGTACTTCTTCCAGGACGGATTTGTTCTGGCAGTCCTTGGTCTATGATAGTCTTCAGTATTTTTCATCAACACCATAAACTCAAAGACATCAATTCCCGCTTGGTCTTCCTATTCATTCTCTAGCTTTCACTGACACGTGAAAGATTAGCTCTTGGATCAGGTCCCTCGGGCTGAGCCCCGGTGGCGTAGTGGTTGTGCGCAGGACTGCGGCCCACTGGGACGGAGGTTCAATTCCAGCAGTGGGGCTGGGCCTCCTACTCCCACCAATGGAGAGCAGTGATGCCCCCAAACAAAAACAAAAAAAGTTGCCTCTAAAAAAGGCTGGAAAAAAAAAAATCGGGCTGAGCCCCAGTGGCATAGCAGTTGAGTGAGGGACTGCGGCCCACGGGCTTGGCGATTCAAATCCAGCAGCAGCTCTCCAGGAGCAAGGCTGAGCCTCCCACTCCCACCAGAGGGCAGTGATGCACCCCCAAAATAAAAAAAATTTTTAATCATTTTATTGGGGCCTCTTACATATATTATAGCAATCCGTAAATTAATTATATCAACCAAACTTGTACATATGTTGCCATCGTCATTTTCAAAACATTATCTTTCTACTTGAGCCCTTGGCATCAGGTCCTCTTTTCTCCCTCCCTCCCCCATGAACCCTTGATAAATGTATATCTTACACTGTCCAGTGTATCCCTTCAGCCACATTTCTATATTCATCCCATCTAGGGTGTGTGTATGTGGGGATGTTTTATATCCATCATTATTATTGTTTTCCCCTTTCTCCCTCTACCTCCCACCTTTCCCTTTCCTTCATAGTATCCCTACTCCCAAGACTGTTTCTGAGAGGTTTATCTGTCCTAGATTTCATGTGTCAAAAGCTCTTATCTGTATCAATGTACCTAGCCCAGCCTAGCCAGATTTGTGAGGTAGAACTGGGGTCATGATACTGGTGGGAAGAAAACATTAAAGAACCAGAGGAATGTTGTGTGTTTTGTCAGTGCTACACTGCACCTTGGCTGAACCATGTGATCTTCCAGTGAGGCGAATGTCCAATTATCTACAGATGGGCTTTGAGTCTCCACTCTGACCCCTCTCCTATACACTGATATAATTGCCTGCTTTTGATCATCTGGTACCTGATCCTGTTGACACCTCGTGGTCACACAGGCTGGTGTGTTTCTTCCATGTGGGCTTTATTACTTCCTTGCTAGGTGGCCGCTTATTTAACTTCAAGCCTTTAAGACTCCAGACACTATATCTTTTAATAGCTAGGTACCATCAGCTTTCTTTTGGGGGGACAGGGGACATCACTACCCTCTGGTGGTTGTGGGAGCTACCCAGCCTTGCTCCCGGAGAGCTGCTGCTGGATTTGAACCACCAAGCCAATGGGCGGCAGTCCCGCACTCAACCACTACGCCACTGGGGCTCAGCCACTATCAGCTTTCTTTACCACATTTGCTTATGCAACCATTTTGTCTTTAGTGATCATGTTGGGAAGGGGAGTATCATATAGTGCCATGTTATTCGAACAAAGAGTTCTTGTGTCGAGGGGAGACTTAAGCAGAGGCCCAATGTACATCTGCTATCTTAATACTTTAACAAAATAAATATATGTTCATGGGTCAATACACTTATGGCAGTCACACAATCTGGTGTCAATTTGAGGATTAAGAGTGGAGGGATGGGATCTAGCCTGTCAATCTGGAAATAGCCAATGAGACCTCTATGTGGGCTTGGCTTTCTCCTGTGGATTCTGGGAAATCCGGCCATATTTCCCCCTTGAAGGTGAGAGACTCACTAGTGAGTCCCTTGGAGATGCTCTACCGACAAGACACAGGCTGACTCCCTGTGAGACATCCCGGAGGAGAAGCCACATGGATGTAATCAGATCATTGAAGCTGGATAAGCCATGTAGAGATGCCTGCCAGTGCTGAGATGCTTTGACCACCACTGGATACACAAGACTCTGCACCCACTGACATGTGATTGTCCTGGTGTCATTATATGTACTTTGTGAATCTGAAGAGGACTTATGGATTGGTATCAGACATATGGACTAATATTGGACTTATGACCTTGGACTGGACTCAGCTGGGATGGTTTCTCAATATTCCATTCCTCTTGTATATAGACCTCTCCTTTATATACATATGTGTGTTTATGAATTTGTTTCTCTAGTCTACCCAGACTAATACAATCCTATAAATATATTATATATTATATATTTACATATGTACATGCCTATATTTATGCCTCCATATAAAGATTTTGTCTTCTAGTTCTTACCTCTATTTTTTAAACTTTCCTCCTGTCCCATTATAATGTTCACTCTTCATTGGGCTCACAGAAATTTCTTTCAGTTACATGACAATTGATTAAACAAACACCACCAGGCACTCCAGGCCCTCTCACTATTGACATTATTCCTTGTTGTTGCCCCGTCTCTGAGCTTGTTCCCTGCTCCCTGCTTCCTCCCCCCACTCCCTCCTCTCTGATGCCCCCACTTAAGCCCCCTCCCTGAAAACCCTTGCACCCATTGCTTTCTCTTTGGAATTGTTTATCCTGCCTATCTAATATAGATAGACATATCAGTTGTGAGGATTTTTGCTTTCTTTATGTTGAGGTATGATCATTATGAAGAGTGTTGTCTTTGATCTTCATCAAAGTCTTTAAATCTTCCTGGTTTTCAGCAAGCAAGTTTATGTCATATGCTTATCACAGGTTTTTAATGAGTCTTCTTCCAATCCTGATGCCACATTCTTTTATTTTGTGTAGTCCAGTTTCTCAGATTATTTACTCATAACGAACATTGGACAGGTACAGGGCAGGGACACACCCTGGCAATACCTCTCCAGATTTTAAAACTCTTCAGATCCTCCGGTTCTGTTTGAAGGGCTACCTCCTGGTCTATGGACAGATTCTGCCTGAGCACAATTCCCATTCTTTGTAACATGAACCATAATTTGTAGTGGTCTTCACAGGGGCATGTCTCTGCATAGTCAATAAAACATAAGCATCTTTCTGAGATTCTCTGCTTTTTTGCCAAGATCCATCTGATATCAGCAATGATGTCCATTTCCACATCTTTTTCTAAATCTTACTTGAATTTTGGTGGTTACTTAGCAATAGATAGCTACAACTATTTTTTTTGTTTGTTTTGTTTGGGGGGGGCATCACTGCCCTCTGGTGGTCGTGGGAGCTGCCCAGCGCTGCTCCGAGAGCCGCCGCTGGATTTGAACCGCCAAGCCTGCGAGCCACAGTCCCGCACTCAACCACTTACACCACTGGGGCTCAGCCAGCTACAACTATTTTTGCATTACCTTCAGCACGTTTTTACTTGCATGTGAATTAATGATATTGTTCAATTACGTTGGGTCACCTTTCTTTGAAATGGATAAAAAGACAGACCTCTTCCAGTAAGTTGGCCACATAGCTCTTTTTCAAACGTATTGGCTTCCATAAGTGAGCACTTCCATCCTGGCTTTCTTTTGTTGAACCATCTCAATTGGTATTCTGTCAGTTCCTGGAGCCTTTGTTTTTGTTCTTGCTTCAGTGCAGCTTGGACTTCTTCCTTCAGCACCTGTGTTAGTCTGGATAGGCTAGTGTGTTAGTCCAGGTAGACTAGGGAAACAAATTCATAAACATGCATGTGTGTATAAGGGAGACATTTATATTCAAGAGGAATGCAACATTGAGAAAGCATCCCAACCCAGTCCCGTCCAAGCCCACAAGTCTGATATTAGCCCTTATGTCTGAAACCAGTCTATAAAGTCTTCTTCAGATTCATGAGGCACATGCAATGATGTCAAATGCGGGCCAATCATAGGCCAGTGAGTAAGAAAGTCTTAGGATCCAGTGCCGGTGTAAGTATCTTAGCACTGGAAGGGCCTCTCTGTGGCTTCTCAAGCATCTCAGCCCTGGCAGGGGTCTCTCCATGGCTTTTCCAGCTTCAGTGGTCTGGTTCCATCAGGGTAAGTCCATGTGGCTTCTCCTCTGGGATGTCTCACAGACTGTCAGTCTTGTGTCTTGTCATTGGAGCATCTCCAAGGGTCTGAGTAGTAAGTCTCTCACCCCCAAAAGGGAAATATGGCTGGATTTCCCAGAGTTCTCAGGAGAAAACCAAGCCCATATAGAGATCTCCTTGGCTATCTCCAGATTGGCTGTCTCCACCCCTCCACTCTTAATTCTCAAATCGACACCAGATTAGGTAACTGCACAGTATCATTGATTCTTGATCATATGCTCCCTTCGGAAATGGTTGACTGTCTATTTGTTTCTTATATAGTTATTTGTACATGGTGACTGAATATTCCTTTCACCTTCTTTTGATTCTCTCTGCATCATTCAATATTTTGCTCAGAATCCTTCAATAATGCAACCCGTTCTTTAGTTCTTTCTGCTTGAGAAATGTTAAGTGTGTCCTTCCCTTTTGATTATCTAATGCCAGTGTTTTGCACATTTCCTTATAATACTGTATCTTCTCCAGCTGCTCAGGTATAGAGGTTAGGATTCGAACATATATTTTGGGAGGACACAATGAAACCCACAAGAAGGCCTAAACTTGAATCTAATAATGCCACAATAATTTTGTTTGGGCTTTGGTTTGTAATTTGACTTCAACTTTTTTTTTGCCTTTAACTTTGGATGGGTAGAATTTAAAAGAGATTCACAATATTTATGAATATTTAACAAGACATTGTGCTTGAAGATGTACAAAGGATTGTAAAAGTAGGTTTTTGAGGGGTTGAATAATTTTGTGAGGGAATTCACCTCCCCATTGGTCTCTCCAATTCAGTCACCTGGCAGGAAATCTGGCTGACAGAGACCTTCAGAGAAAGGATCAAGTCTTAGAAGACAGGATGAAAAGGGCCATGTGAGGATGGCTGATTGATAGAAGCAGAGAAGCGAGAGAAGAGCCAAATGAGAAAGGGCAGTTCTGCCTCTCTGCAGGGTCACAGGGCATGAAGTTCAACTCTGTGACATGAGCAGGAGGAGACATTAGAGGGCTACTTTTTGATCTGCAGGTTTCTTTGTGGTGCTAGTATATATGACGTCTTTATTGGACATACCACTACTCTATGAGAGATTGGCTCATAGACTCACTCTTTGGGTCATGAACTGTGCTGTCCCCTCCCTTTAATGCCAGAGGTAATGATGCCAAGAAACAAAGCAGGGTCTAGCTTCGAATGCCATGTAGACTTTTTGATTCTAAACCTTGGAGCTCCTGGACAGGGGTCCTTTGTGATTGTCTCAGAGATAACTGTGAGAAATCGGGGGTGGGGGGCAGTGGGGGGAAAGAAGCAGTTCGGACCCTTCCTTAAGACTGAATTCAAAGACAATTCTATTGAGAACCTACTGAAATTTGATTCCAAAGTGTGGGTAGGATCAACTTGGCTCAAACATTTCTGACACTGAAAAAAAAAAAGTACAAATGCAAGCTCACCTGTTCTTTCCCTTCTTTACCCACTCAGTATGAGAGAGTCTCAATAAATATTTCTTATAGGGACAGAGAGAGTGTGTGTGGGTGGGGGGAGGAGAAGCTTCTTTAAGGAGAGGTCTTTAGAGACCTATGTATGGGGAGAGTTCCCCTTTTGGCTGCCTCTTTATGAGGCTAAAGATTTAAATTACTCTTCAGTGCTATTTAGAGTCTAATTTGTTTTCAAAACAAAGAAGACTCCATGCTGGCTACATGGGTGTGTTTGCTTTGAGAAAAATTCATCGAGCTGTGTCACCTTATTCTGTGCAGGTTTTTTTTGGCATACGTATTATACTTAAACAAACATTACTTTAAAGAGGAAAGAGAGAAAGTGTCAAAGTCATCCCTGAGGAAGGGACGAGCAGGTGCAGATGTGTGCAACGTATACCCAGGAGGTGAGGATGAATAGATACCACCTCACAGCTGTGCTGAGACCGAGCAGAACCACTCCGCCGCGCTTCCAAGACCGCCCGGCTTGACAGAAACAGAGTGCCTCACAGCAGCTCATGGTTCTCAACCACAGAGCTCTGAGAGCCGCGGAGTGCTTAACCCACCGCACCACCAGCGCTCGTGGGAGGTGAAAGGGGAAGCTGGAAGCCCTGGTCAGGGCAGAGATTGGGGTGTATTAGTAACAAGGAGAGGAGGAAGGAACACGTTGACATAGCTGAAAGATGGAAGAGATGAGAGAGTCGAGGTTGGGGAGCCAGGCCCCATGAGCGAGGGCCTGGACGTTCCGCTGGGTAGTTTTGGGGTGCGGCAGCAGACAATGCTAAGGCAATGCGTCCTTTCCAGCTCAGCGGCTGCCGCCCTGAGCATTCATTGTGGATCCAAGCAAAATTAAATCCTTCACAACTTCAACCTTTTCTCCGTTTATCATGGTGGTGTCATGGTGAGTCCTGGGCAGTGTAGTGGTCACAAGTTGGGCTGCTAACCACAAGGTCAGAGGTTCGGCATCCCCAGTCACTACTCCATGGGAGAAAGACCACGCTGTCTACTCCTGAAAGGAACAGCAGTCTCAAAAACCCACAGGGACCACCTGGCCCTGCCCTACGTGACGTCCCTAAGTTAGGGTTGACTCAGCGGCAGTGCATTTGGTATTGTGAGCAATGTATGAGCTACAGTCCACCATGCTGTGACAACATCTATAACCTGAGAGCTGGTTCCTCGGGCCAGCCGTGGAAGTGACCATGTTACGGAGACTAAGCAGACTGGGGAGTGGTCTCAGATCCGCTCAGATCCTTGGTCTCACCTCTCCCCAGCTTTTGTCAGTGTTGGGGCTCATCTAAATGGGGCTCTAAATTTGTGATCCCAAATGAGTTAGTGAGTCTATATAGTTAGGCTTCCTGAGACTATTGGTCTCCTTGCTCTGGAATTTCGCCGCCCCCCTCCCCCTCTTCCTGGATGTAGGTTGAGAAATCAGTGGAAACTAGAAAGTTCTTCAGAAATAGAAGGGGGGCAGGAGTCAGGATGGTTTCCTTTGTTTGTTGTTGTTGTTGTTGTTGTTGTTGTTTGAAGCAAGGTCAGCTACAGTTCTCACAGCCCCTCCACCCATGCAGCTTGGTCGCTGGGTGCCAGAGCTCACTTATGGGCAGGCAATGGGCAGCCTTGCAGAGCGTCCCCCCTTCCCACAGCAGGGCTTTA
Source organism: Nesogale talazaci (assembly GCA_004026705.1). NCBI lineage: Eukaryota > Metazoa > Chordata > Mammalia > Afrosoricida > Tenrecidae > Nesogale > Nesogale talazaci. The sequence goes on from PVJH01021183.1 coordinate 26,400, forward strand.
GCGAGCGGAGCTGGCAGTTTATTTGTCAATAATATTTGTTGTTCGCTTAATTGTGGGGAAATTGAAAAGTGTAATGCATAGCCATGAAACCCTTAAGGCTGGTTAATCTTTTTGGATTGTAACCGATGTAATTTTTATTAGCCGATCCCATCTTGATTGTAATATGCAGCGCTCTGGAAAAGTTGCTGAAGGCTCCAAGTCCTGGTGTGCACAGGGGACAGACGAGCTCCATCACTCACGTTTTGTGCCAGGGAGCGGGCCTGGAGAAAAAGAATCGGGATTGACATGCCAATGGGGAGAGGAGACCAACCTGCAGCGTGGGCACAGAAGTGATCCCAGCAGCCCCTGGAGGACAGGGGCCTAGGCCAAGCGGGGGTAGATCTGTGCCGTATTTGCTGACAGTGCTCAGCTCCAGCAGCGAACTGAAATGAGAACATCTGAGTCCAGTTCCCACAGTCAGAGGTTACACGTCGGCCGATGAACAGAGAAGTCAGCTGCTCCTGTCAGGAGTCGCCGTCTTGGAAACCCACAGGGCCCTCCCGCTAGGGCCTCAATGGGTCACTATGGGTCAGATTCCACTCACTGGCAGTGCGTTTTTAAGGGGAAATGGAGTCAAACCCAACGGGCCAAAGAGAACAATTCCTGTCCATCCACAGTGGTCTATTTATGGCGATCAGCTTCGCAGTTTAAGCACAGTCACATCAAGGATCAGAAGGACACCAGGGAGCTTCAAAAGGTGCAGGGGCCAAGTCACTTACCGCCAAGTCCCACACACTGAGCTTGGAGCCGAGCCAGGCCCATCAGGATGATCACAGACTAGACATCTTCCCCAACGTGCTGGGCCCGTGGCGCTCTGTGGCCGTCAACACTCCCAAGAAGCAGGAAGTCACAGTGGCACAGTGGAGGGTGTGTGGGCCCGCCCTCACCATTCCCTCCATCTCTTCTACCCTGCACCACATCCAAAGTCACTACACCTGGAGTTTTCTAAACAACTTTCATCTCTTCCAAGTCTTCCTGATCCCTCTTGAACAAGAAGCTGCCACTGAATAGGGGCTGCTGGCTTTTCTACTCCCTGCACCCGATAGAAAAATACACAAATTTTCCATATCGTTGCATGCCCACCTTCCTGATAGGATTGCTGAAGACAAAGGTGTGCAGAAGCAATTGTAGTGAAGAAAGCTGATGGTGCCTGGCTATCAAAAGATATAGTATCTGGGGCCTTAAAGGCTTGAAGATAAACAAGTGGCTATCTCGCTCAGAAGCAACACAGGCCACATAGAAGAAGCACACTAGATTGTGGGACCATGAGATGTCAAAGGGATCAGGTATCAGGCATCAAAGAACCAAAAATTCTGTCATTATAAATGAGGGGGAGTACAGATTGGGGACCCAAAATCCATCTGCAGGGGAAGTGACATGCAGAAGGGTTGTGGAGAGGAGATGAGCCAGTGGGGGCACAGTGTAGCAAAATGAAATATGCATTTTTCCTCTAGTTCTAAAATGCTTCCTCCCTTCCACTATCATGATCTGAATTCTACCTTACAAATCCAGTTACACCAGAGGATGTACACTGGTACAGACAGGAACCAGAAACATAGGGTACACAGGACAGATGATCCCTTCAGGACCAGTGGTGAGAATGGTGATACCAGGAGGGTGGAGGTAAGGTGGAGTAGAAAGGGGGAACCGATTACAAGGATCTACATATAACCTCCTCCCTGGGGTACAGACAATGGGGAAGCAAGCTAAGGGAGATATCAGATAGCATTTGACAAGACAAAATTATAATCATTTATAAATTATCAAAGGTCCAGGGAGGAGTGGGGAGGGGGTAGAAAAAGGAGGAGCACATACCAGGGACTTAAATGGAAAGGAAATGTTTTGAGAATGATGATGGCATCAAAGGTACAAAAGTGCTTTGCATACAATGAATATATGGATGGATTATGCTAAGAGTTGTATGAGCCCCCAATAAAATGATTTAAATATATATATATATATATATATATATATATATACACGCACACACACATTTTTTAAAAGGTGTGTGGAAAAATTCCCATTATCTTTTTTTTTTTTTTTTTTTGCATCACTGCTCTCTGGCGGTGGGAGTAGGAGGCCCAGCCCCACTGCTGGAATTGAACCTCTGTCCCAGTGGACCGCAGTCCCGTGCACAACCACTATGCCACCGGGGCTCAGCCCTCCCATTATCTTTCAATGCCATTTTCCCTGTGAACTTTTTTAAGCCCCCCTTGTGTCTGTGATTAAGAATTTGAAATTGGCAAAAGGTAGCTGTACTGTCTCTGGTCCCTCTCTGGAACTTTGATTTTCTGGACTGAAGTTTGCATCCATCCCACTGCCCTTTTCTTCACCATGAAGGGTCTCCCTTTTCTGTTTTGGAATCTCCAAATGACTTTGCCCCTTAAGGAGCCCTTTCCAAAGGGTGAGATTGGGGCCAGGACACCGGTATCGTGCTGCCACTTGACTGATACCCCTTCGCCCCACAGAACCCCCCAGGAAATCAGCCAGCAGCTATCCCAGATAAATTGGGAGCCCAGAGGCAGTGCGTGGACATTTTGTTGTGGTTGTTTGCCCCTTTGTGAATATAAATATTTAGTGCATGGCGCTTTGCAGAATTAAATCTCTGAGCCTAGATGACCCCGGTAATAGCATTATGTAGATGCCAGGGATGAGATACCTGTGACTGCTGTGTGTCTTCTCATTCAAGGATGCCTGTGATGACTTGATGCACTTTAATTTGCCAGGGCAATCATTAATTGCATATGAAACAGTTGGTGTTTGGCTGTAAGGGAAGCTGATTGGGTCAGTCACCAAGCGTTTGGCTCGATGATCTACAGCTGGCTTCTCATTCGTGCACTCCTGCTTCCTTTACAAAGCATTCTCACTCGGAGTTTGGGGGACCCCCTGAGGAAGAGGCTGTGAAACATGGAGGGTTATAATCTGTGTTTTCCTTGGGGCATTATAGCTTAAATTTTAATATTTGGGATAATAAAGAATGATTTTAAATTAAATTTGCGAGTCTGCCATCTGTGAGTGTTTGGACTTTCCCCCACCCCCCACGCCCCACCTCTGGCAGTTCTTTGACTTCATTCTTTCTGAGCACTAGCTAAAGTGGGTCGACAGCAAGGAGAGCGAGGGGCATCAAAGTGGGTAAACCCGGAGGGACTTAGAGGGACAGACAAGACGTTGGCCTCTGGCCATTGGCAGTAGGGGTTGGCAGAAAGAGGTTGAAGCTAAAACACAAAAACAGGAAGTTAGCCTAGATATAATTGCAGCTTCCAGTCATCTCCTTGTGATCCGACTTTGAGAAAGTCATTGGCCAAGGTCACGCCTCCATTTGCCCATCTGTTTGATAGCGAAATGATGGTCCTTACCCATGTGCCAGTACAGTTTATCTCGGTACAGCTTCGCATCTGCCCAGGGCTTCTCGGACTCATGAAGGCATTATCATGACCCACAAGAGACCAAGCTCAACCCAAGAGATTATGTCCTTCACTTTGTCAGTGAAATCCGGGAGGAGGGGTTTATCTACCGATCCAAAAGGAAGTGAGCCCCACCCCCCTCACCCCTGCAGACCTCAGACAGACAGACAAATGCTGTGCAAATGCCAGACGGAAATGAACAGGCATCTGCCAGCAGAGAGGCTGAGATGATGAGTAGTTTGGCCAGGGAAGAAGCAGGAGGGGGTCTTGCACAGCGAGGCAAGTAACTCCCTCTCTTCTGTTTAGTGGAAGAAGGCTTCTTGGGGGGAGGGCATCACTTGAAGGGAGAGGAGGAGAGAGCTGCGGAGCTGTGTTCAGAGTGGGTTCCAGGCCTCTACAGTAGTCTGAGGGGGAGCCAGGAAGAGAGGAGAGGGTGGTGATGGGGGCCAGGAGGTAACGGGGTGAGTGGAAGGAGGCCGAGCTGGGGAGGGAGATCAGATGTCTGAGATAAAGTGGGGGGTGGAGAAAGCCACCTGAATTGCTCTCTGGAACAAGGATGGGGTATCCATAGACACCAGGAAGCTGCTGCCGGCTGGAAGTGGGATGAGGCTTTGTTAGCATCAGGGTGGTTTCCCCTCTCCTCCTGCTTCCTGATATCAGCTTTGCCCAAATCAGGCTGCCCTCCACCGCTGTCCCTCCCCCCAGCAGAGGTGGTCGACTTCACTGTTCCACAAGTCAGAGGGTCCAGGTTCATGAAATGACCTTGGAGGCAAATTCCATGGCTCTGAACAAGAACAAAACTCAGGGGAGCAAGTATTTATCCTTTTTAGGACCTCAGGGGAGACTTCTTTGTCCCACGTGACTTCCAGACTGTGTGAGGTAAGCTTGAATCTCAATCAATGCCCCCCACCCCTTCCTTCGCGCGCGCTCTCTCTCTCTCTCTCTCTCTCTCTCTCTCTCTCCACACACACACACACACACACACACACACACAGTCACGTTCACTCTCCCTCCTCCTTTCCTTCTCCCTCTCTCTTCTCTGAAACCCCCGATTCTCCTGAACACAACCTTGCTGTCCCCCCAATAGCAGAAAACAACCCCAACAAGTGCCTATGAAAAAAGCCTTTAAGACTCATGAATATTTAGCTCATCCTCATGTAAAATATATGACTTTGTGTAAGGATCAGGCGAACGAGGTGCATGATTTTTTTCTGATTTATGGGTCTGGAGACGGATTATTCATAGCAGAGCAGCTGTGTGGAAAGTTTCATCCGCTGCAAAATGTGATTGTACATCAGGCAGTGTGTGGGAACGGAGCTATGACTAATGGCTGCTTTACATATAAATGAGAAGGTTTGTGCTAGGAACTGTAAAAAAATACAATCACTCAGCTGACGGGCAGGCTCCTTATCGTGGGTGCAGGAGAGGGACCACAGGAAAGGCAGGCAAATGGATGCCTGGGCTGGGAAAAGCCGGTCCAGGTGGGGGTGAGAGTCAGGAGTGGGGAGCGAGGACAGAGGAATTTAGAGAAACCGTGGACTCTCCCGATGGGGCTGCAGACAGACGGGCTCCAGGTTTGTAACTTCATCTACCGGGTCCTACAGTGACCTGAGAAGCTGTCCAGGCAGAGATGCTGCCCCCTGGATGGGTGGCGTGACCCATATGCCCAGGCATGAAAGCCAGGCCTCCAGTGCTCCCAGAGCCTGACCCCGGACTGCCGAAGATCCGGGACCCCTTCCGACCCATGCGGGTAAAGCGAGGAAGAGCAAAAGGCTGTGGATCTGAGCTTTGCCTCTGCCACTCCTCAGGTCTCCCTCGCCTCTCCTGTTCATCTCCCTCCTCTCTTGTAGCTGAGACAGGCTGTCTAGACATTGCAGATGTGGACAGATGTTGGGTCTGTAATTTATAACAACGGCCTCCAGAAGGCAATTCCAATTTGTTTCGGTAAGGCTTTGAGTTACAGGCAGAAAAAAAAAATATATCCTGTAAATACCGTTGACTTACATGGTAACTACACCAAGGGTTTACTTAGTGAACAATCACTAACTACAGCATAATTACACATCCCTAATGACCACCCAACAGAGGTTCTGGCTTGGGGGGAGAGAGCCTGGAGGGCGAGGGAGTTGACCTCCACTGAGCTGGGATGGCTGCCTCATTCTTGCAAACACCGATTAGTCTCCCGTCTGTGTCCTTTCTGTTGCATCTTACCTGTCTGCTAGCCAATCACGCCACCCCACTGAGCCCCGAGCAGGTCGTATGCTGATTGTTGCCTTCCACGGATGGCCGTCCCAAGCCCTGCGGTATCTATGGGGACACACGACGCCGTAGGTGACATCACCTTCTGTCTCCATCCTGGGTCAGGCCCTCAGTCTCAGGACGGAGCTGCACCGGGCCAGTCTCACTGTCCCTGGCTGAGGGGTGACCAAACAGGAAGCTAACTGGCCCGTCCACGATCAAGCTTGTCCGGGAGCGGACTGGATGCTGAACTGGTAATGTTAATGGGAAACAAAAAGGTGCAATTCCAGAACCGCCTTTCAAGAAATATAGGTTGCTTCTTGCTGTCGTCTGGGGTGGTGCAAGTAGAAGTGTGGGTGGGGACAGGTCACTTACTGCCATCTAGGCGAGTCTGATGGAGGGCAACGTGAAGGCCAGTCAATACACAGAGCAGGGATCTGCCCATGACCAGCCTGTGTTGATAGCAGCAACCACATTTGCACATGGGGTCTGGCATGTCTGAGAACTGTGACCAGCTGGTCCCTTTGGGATTAGGGGATCAGCAATGGCTGGCAGCTGGGGTGCTCAGGCTTCCTTGCATACATAAGGTTGCAGCTGAAATAGTCATCAGGGTATCATGTATGTCCGTCTGCAGGTGGGAGTGAGGAGAGCAAAAATAAAGGAGCAGGAGAACGTGAAAGTCAAATAAATACATTGACAGGTCGGGTGCCGATTTTTAATCCATCACCAACCCCGTCTGGTTTATTGGTGCCACAGAATCTCCCCTCCCTGCTCGTGCCTGTTCAAAAGCAATCAAGCAGAAAGTAATACACCACTAGGCACAGACCCCCTGGGTTTACACAGATCCTGAAAGAGGGCCTCGTGCCAGTTTAAAGACAGATACTGCCTGGAGAATCGGGATTCCTGCCATAGTTATCTGTGATCGCCTCCTCATCCCTCTCTCTCCTCCCTGCTTACTGAGTATTCTATATCCACGCTGCTTGAATGATAGCTTCGTTCACCCCCGAAGTAGGTCTGGTTTAGAATGTCAGCTCCTGGCAGAGTCACAGAACTAATCAATCGCTAGCTGGGAGGGTAGGCCACGTGGATCAAAGGAAAGGAGTTAGAATTATCAGGTGTCCTGACTGGAAAGTACTCTCGGGGAGAGACGGGGTGAGGGATGGGAGGGGGTACTGGCCAGTCAGTTCACCTCCCCCTCCGGTCTGGCTGCCGAGAAAAAGGTGCCAGCTTTGGAAGAATGGATTTAGGAAACAATTTGTGTCTTACAACTTGAAAGGTTTCGACCGGTGTCCGAGGACACTCCTGAGACTTATTTGATGGAGACTTGAGAAAAATACGAGTGAGTCCTACCTGCCAGGGATGTGTGAGGTTTTGGTCTTCCTGGGATGTCGGAATGACAAGGGTGTGGAGTCCTCTCACTCCAGGAGTGCACAGAGTTCCACACAGCTCCCTGCATCACTTGTCTTTCCAGGCCAAGGAGGGACACTCACTGCTCAGGGAGGGTAAGTGAACTCTAATAACTGCCTTGAAAGCATATTGTGTGCCCCGGGCATAGGTGATGTCTTTGGTGACGCATCTATGCATTAGCCTTTGTGATAAAGTTAACCACTGCCAGTGAGCAGAACATTCCTCAAAATAAGAAGTCAAGGCAGAAGAAGTGCATGACCCATGAGTCTGGTGCGGGTCCCAGGAACCATAGCTGGGAAGACAGGTGGTGGAACTGGGGGCTCAAAGCAAGGGGGGAAAGGGGGTTAGCAGGGTCCATAGACTTATGCACAGATACCTCTGGCAGGGAATCTCAGGGTGCAGGCTCAGTGCACACACACACACACACACACACACACACACACGACGAGTAGATACCGTAGGAATTTGAAGGTGGCTAAGGAATGCTTGGCTATCAACTGAAAGGTTGGCAGTTCAAATTCACCCGGTGGCTCCAAAGGAGAAAAATATGGCTGTCTGTCTTCTGAGCATTCCGTGGGGCCATGCCTCTGCGGATTCATAGCAACCCTGTGTGACAGAATGGAACTGCCCCCACGGGTTGGGCTGTCAGGTAAGCATTGACTGCCAACTACAAAACCAGTGGCTCCCAGTCACTCCCTGCTCTGCAGGGGGAAGATAGGGCTGCCCGGTCCCTGTAAAGGGGGAGCGCCTCGGAAACCCTACCAATGGAATGACTCAATGGCAATGAGCCGGGTGATCTTCAGGGAAGCAGACTGCCACACCTATCGCCCCCATGGAGTGAGTGGTGAGTGTGAACCATCCATGCTTTGGTTACCATGCTTAGCCACTGTGCCACGAGGGCGCCTTCAGAGACCTGAGCCTAGAAAACCCTATGAGAAGTTCTACTCTGTCCACCTTGGGTCAGCATCAACTGAATGGCACCTTTCGACAAGGAAGCCAACCAGCCCAACTCACTGCCAGGGAGTCGACACCAACCCATTGTGACTCTGTGGGACCGGGTCAACTGCCCCTGGGCATGTCTGAGACGGTCGCTCCTTATAGGAATAGAAAGGCCCTTTGTTCTGTCTCCTGTGGACCTGCTGGGGGTTTCAACCGGCTGACCTTGCAGTTGCCAGCTTCACTCGTGAGCACCACTTCCCCAGGGTGCCTGCTGACAACGATGCAGGGGTGGGTTTGGTATTGTGTGTCTATCCCACACGAACACACACTTGACCACACACACACAACAGGCATATAGATGCTGTGGCGGTCATGTGCTTATGTTAATTTCATGATTGAAATGTAGGGGTGGAGTCTAGCCTGTTAATCTGGAGATAGCCATTGAGTAGCCAATGAGGCCTCCGTGTGGGCATGGCTTTCTCCTGAGACTTCTGGGAAATCTCGCGGTATTTCCCTCGTGAAGATGAGAAGCTATCTTCCCCAGTTTGGGGGAGTTAGTCTTAGAGATGTTTAATTACGAACAAGACAAGATGGCAGTGTCCGAGGAGCCGGAGAAACCACACGGCTTGGCCCTGATGGAGCCAGACCTCTGAAGCTGGAGAGGCCACATGGAGACTCCTGCCAGCCATGAGTTGCTTCTGCCACCACTGGATGCTGTTGATGGACCCTGAGACCTGGAAGCGAGGAGCCATGGGGAGATCCCTGCCAGTGCCTGGATTCTGCACCCACTGACCTGTGACTTCGTGAGTCAGAAGGAGACATTATAGACTGGTATCGGGCATATGGGCTAATATCAGACTTCTGACTTTGAACTGGACTGGGTTGGGATGCTTTCTCAGTGTTCCATTCTTTTTATATATAAACCCTTTCCTTATATCCATATGCGTGTCTATGAAATGTGTTCCTCTAGTCTACCTGGACTAACACAGATACACACACATGATCTGGTGAGTAAATTTCTCTGAGCTATCCATGAGAAAGGACCACCTAGCTTAGGCACATGGGAAATTTAAAGAATAAGAACAAAACATGTCGGACAACACTGCTTGATATGATGGAACGATGGAATGGAATGATGGGTCCTCATAAAGTGGTTTGAAAGGGGAAAAAAAAGAGATAGAGAAAGAGAGAAAACCTGACTGCCATTGAGTCAATGCCTACTTCTGATGAGTCTTCAGGACAGAGTGGTTTCTGGGACTGTCACTCCTTATGAGCAGAAAACTCCATCTTCCTCTCAAGGAGGGGAGGGAGGGGGTGGAGTGGTATCCAACTGCTGGCCTTGCAGATCACAGCCCCAGGCTGAGTCACGGCACCATAGTACCAGGCTATCCTCTTTACTGTCAGGCTATCCTCTTTACTGTCTGTCTCCCTCCCCGGACCACGAGCTCTCAGGACAGGGACTGCGCCTGGTTTAGTTCAAAGGTCACAGAGCCTCTGTCAGTGCCTGGCACACCGGGGACATTCAGGAGCTATTGGCTGAGTTGAGTGAAGAAAAAAAAGTTTCTCCCCTCTGGAGGGGTGTAGGCCTCTCGTTCCCGTGTGTATTTATCCGGTTCTGTGCTGGCCTCTACCCTCCTCCCGTTGCTCAGTGCCCAGTAGGAGGCTGCAGGCTGTAATTGAATAGTCCCAGAGGAAAAGTATCCTCACAAGGTGTGCATTGCACAGGGGAAGTCAACGATACTGAGACTGCCCAACTCTCTTTAAAATAGTTAAGCCGTTGAATTGTATGAACTGTGAATTATAGTCAATAAAACTTTTTTTTTGAATTAAACTGTTTTAAAGTCAACTAAATAAATAAAGGAGAGAGTTAACTGTGTCGGAGAAGTCACAGGCGGCTTCCCCCGGGACACACCATGTCATCTGCCATCTGAAACACGAGTGGAGTTAGGGCATACCGGAGTGGTGGTGCTGCCGCTCCTGCTGTTGAAAGGGACCAGCATGTGCACACAGCCCCAGAGGCTGCTGAGAACTCGGCACAGTTAGACAACAGGGAGAGGGGGGCGGGGGAGAGAGCCAACCAGACTGGAGCACAGTGTGCAACTGGGATTGTGGGGCCAAGAACTTGGAGAGGGTGTGTCTGGGACTGGATCCGAAGAGCCAGGCTACACAATGGTAGGCGTTTAGGTTGCAGGATGGTAGTGACACAATCACTCCCTGGCTGGGTTGAGGGGACAAGGGGACATGTGGGGAGGTGGGTGGGGAGGGTGCTGAGTTATCAGACAGAGACCTGGACCTGGCCAGGAGGTGCTGGTGGAGTTGGAGAGAAGAGGATGTGGCAGACGCTTTGGAATGGAGTTGAAAGGCTTGGTGCCATCTGGGGAGGGAGAGGGAGGGTCGGTTTGTGAAGGTTGCTCCCCGAGAGTCCCTCAGCATCCTGTTCCTTTCGGAAGACTAGCTCCTGTGCTGGCCTCTCAAAGTTTGGTCTCCCAAGCCATCAGAGACAGGATGACTTTCACGTCCAGAGACTACCCTGGACTCTAGTAACTGGGAGGGCTCTCACCCAGGCCCTTGACAATTTAGGCCCTCTCATTTATCCCAACCCAAACACCCCTGGGCCCCTACTGACCACTTACCCTTGCTTACCCTTGACACCCCTCCCCCCAAAAAACCCTCTGAGCCCCCTCCCTTTCCTATTCTTCTCCTTGCCTCTGCACCCCCCACCCCACCCTAGCCCCTACCTCCCTCTGCCTCCACTTCACCCTATTCAGAAACAACAACCCCCACAGAACCCCCTGGTCCTGGCTGCTGCTCCCCGAGCCCAGCCCGCCCTCCCTCCTCCTGCTCCTCTCCCTGACAGATGCCTCAGAGCCCCGGGCCGCAGTTAAGGTGACGAGATACAGCAATTCTTTATGAACATTTCATTCCTGTTCGCTACACGACGTAAATTAGATGGTGTGTTACATTCGGGCAATGAGAGAGATATGTCACCACAGCGCTGGCCCATTGGATGGAGAGGGTAATCCTGCCGTGAATTTCATTACTGCTTTTATATAGACAGAATTAGCTCGGTGACAGCGAGCCTGATTGTCTTTCACTAGGGGTTTGGCGAAGAGCTGAAAGGATTTCACCCTGATGTGCACACTACTGAGTGACCCCGCTCACCAGCGGCTCCACTGATTGCTTTGCACCTTGCAGACGCCGCAATTGGCTCAGCCGCTCCACCCCCCCCTTCCCTCCCCACCCCGACACCACCCCCACCCCCTGGGTCCCCAAGCCTTCCTGCCTGGGTTTTTCTCTAAGCAAGAAGAAAAGGAGACCTAATGGAGGAGTCACAAGGTCAGGAAAGAAAACGTGCATGTGGAGAGGGGAGAGGTGGCCGAGTGGAAAAACAGCAACCGCCCTTTGTGATCAAGCGTTCCTCTCGGGCGACCTGGCTACTGGACTCTGGCCTCCCAGAAAAGAGGGAGAAGGCCCTTGTCCCTGTGGGCACATCCCCCATTGCCCCCAGGGAAGCGGACTGACTGGGTAGTGACTCAGAGGTCCTCGTGAAGCCCTTTGCTGGACACGCCGGAGCTACCCGCCCACGGCAGTCCCTTGGCCTCTTTGTCCTGCTCCGGTGGAGGCTCCCCTGTCCCCTTCTCAAGCAGAGCAAGAATGGAGTCTGTCCCCAACATGGGGCTCCCACGCCAACGTGACGGTGAGGTCAAGAGGCGGATTCCTTTCACGCCCATCTCATGAGCAGTGCATTGTCCTAGGGACCCTCTGCAGTCCAACGGGCACAGACACAGCGGGACTTCCTCAAGATGACTCAGCCTCCGCCATCTGCAAACATGCCCAGGCCAGGGGCTTTGTCCCCTGGGTCTCTTTCAGTGGGGTTGGCAACATCTAGGAGAGCTTGATTGGACCTCTACCTTGATACCTTTCGAGTTTATCATGTCTACTCGATCATCTCTGTCAATCCCTCTGTCCTGAAATAGCTCACCGAACCTACAGTGAGTCAGGAAGATGGAATAGACTTCTAGGGACCTCCGTGTCCCCTTCAGAAGCCCCCAGGGAGACCCTTTGGCACTCAATAGCCGAACATCTCCTTCATGAGCAGGCAGCATCTCAAAGTTCCTTATGTCTTGAGGTCTTTCAGTCAATCTGACCCATCTACTATGTAAATACCCCTCGTGGCTCAGCTAAGACAGATGCAGGTTGCGGCCTTCACGGTCCAAAGGTGGAGGAGGCTCCTTGAGCCTTAGCAAAGTGGAAAGACTCCCCTAAGAGGTCAGGCACTGGGTCTCCTGCTCCTTGCTCTCTGGCTGCTCAGGGACAAGATGCCTGAATTCTCCCTCCTGGACTCAGGGAAAGGATCCCGTCAACAATCGACTCATATGCTCACACTAGGGGGGTTTCACACTAACAGCCTTCCTCGGTGGAGCCAAGACCAAGGATAAGAGACGGAAACGCTCCCCTAATGCTGCCCGTGTGCTGGCTATGTGACTGGGCATGTCAGCTCTTCCCTCTGGTCTGGGCTTCATCCTGGGGGAGCTCCTGCCGAGAATTTGCATTGAAACTCCATCCACCGATTGAACAAGATCTCGAGGATCCATCTGGGGATCTTGTGAAACCGTAGGGGTGGATTTAGTCTCTCTGGGCTGGAAATGCAAAATCCCCGGCAGGAAATCAAATGGAAAGGAACTGTTTGGAATCGCCGCAGTGGAGGCGACGGTACCTGGCTGTGACACACACACACACACACACACACACACACACACACACACAC
>PVJH01021184.1:0-25243 GCA_004026705.1 Nesogale talazaci
CCCCCCCCCCCCCCCCCCCCCCACTCCCCCACTTTCTCCTAATTCAGGAAATCTGCCCATCAAGTAAACTCAACCACTGGGCTGGGTCTTTGGCTGCCTTCTGCTGTCCCCTGCTGGCCACAGATGGGAAAGCAGCAGGCCAGACTACAAGGACACTCAAGGGCATTCAAGGGTCTGGGGAGCGAAAACCAGGAAGTATAGCCTGGGGGCGTGGTTCAGAGGAGGAGCTAAGGAAGCAGAGGCCCCTCACTAGCCTTAATTGTGTTCCCCGGAGTTGCAAATTGGTGGGACTCCAGTCCTGGAAAATGCCTGTGAGTCAAACACACACACACACACACACACACACACACGCCGCCACCCCCACCCCCACCCACTTTCTTACTGCAGCGGTGCTTGCCCACGCAGTTTCTCGGCGTCTGTGGGGCCCAGCGATGCGTGCGGGTCCCTGATGGGCTCCCCTCCCCGCCCGTGCCCGCCCCCCTTGTCTCCTCAGAGTTCTCCATCAGCAGCTTCTGCACGGTGGTGGACGTCGTGAACTTCTCCAAGCTGCAGGTGCTGCGCCTGGACGGCAACGAGATCCAGCGCAGCGCCGTGCCCGTGGACGCGCCCCTGTGCCTGCGCCTGGCCAGCCTCATCGAGATCTGAGCGGCGGCGGCGGCGGCGGCGAGCCCGGAGCCCCAGCGCCCCGCGGCGTTTGGCTTGATGGTTTGGTTTGGCTTTTGCTGGACACTCTAGGATAGTCCACGGGTCCCACTTTGATTCTTCCCCACTGTCAGGCAAGGGAGAGGGGGTGAGGAGTCACAGGCGGGTGTGCGGCGGGGGCAGGCAAGGCTCAACCCACGGAAATCCCACTGCCCACAAGTTCATCCCCAGAGTCTGGCACGCCACTTTGCATGCTGCTCCGCCATAGTCCATCAGCGCCCCTCTCCGCCCCCCCCCCCCCCCAGCTAGCCCACTGGCCTCCTTTCTGCGCAGTGTCTGACAGCTCTCGCTGGGCGGGTGGGGGCCGCTAGAACATACCTCTTGTCCAGCTGCCTCCTCCTGATTCTGCCCGGCCCACTCAGCCTCCCGCCACAGGCGCCTCTGCTGTGCCCCAGGCAGAGGCGAGAGACCCCACCCCACGTAGACATCCGCCCAGAGACCTGTGCAGAGAACCCCCACGGGGGTCAGACATTGTCTGAGGCAGCATGGGCACCAAATGTCACCAGGAGGCCTCCCTCCTTGAAAGCCACTAGCTTGGCTGTCACCGGTGTGGTGACAGCCTTCACCCCACGCAGTGTGATCCAGGCTTTGATAAATTCCTGAGGGTGGACTCTCCCCAGGGGGCCGCTCTTTGAAGGAAGAGTCAGACCTCCAACACGGGGAGGAAGGCCCGCTTTGCTGGTCAGCAGCGTCCATAATCAGGGCAGAGGCACCCCAAATTGGCCAAAGCAGCCTGGGAGTTTCATACTTGCCAGCCCTCCCCTCCATCCTCACCCAGCACCCCCAAAGGGGGAGAGGGCAGGGTCTTGGAAGCACCCGCGGGTCAGTGGGCCCTCTCCTTGAGCCCTGCAGAGAGCTCCTATCCACCGCTGGTTCAAGCAGGAGGCGGTGTTGAGAGTCAGGGCTTTGTCCCAAGGCCAGCAATAAACGCACGTGGGCCGAATGGCCATGCTCCCTGGGGCTGGTGATGCCCAAGCCAGGCCCTTTGCCCTCCCGGCTCTGAGCTGCGCCCTCAGCACAGAGGATGCCGTGGCTTACAGCCAGACTCATTCTCTTCATCCATTTCTGAAAGGTGGTGGTGTGGGGAGCCTCACCCACTTGCTCTTTGGCCCAAGACTTTGGGGCACCCTGGGGGTGGGCTCAGGGACTCCTTGGGGAGAGTTGGATGGAGCCTGGTCCCTGCCCGACTGCCATGGTGCCCTGATCCCGGGTCTGCTTGGGGACACCTCTGAGAAGGGGATGGGGGAACCCCTTGCACTATGTTCTTGGCTCCAGACCCTGAAATCCACAAAAGCCAAACCAGTTCATTTCAGCCTGTGAGCCCTGACACCAGGGCCCCAGCTGCCCTCCGCTTTAGGGCGCTTCTGAAAGCACCTTCATGCGAACCCCATCGTGCCCCTATACAGCCTCCTTCTCTTGGGAATGGCATGAGGGGTGGCTCGCCTGCCCAATAAAGGTATTTTACGATTGCATTGCAAGAATGGAGTCCTCGAGCTACCCCCTGCCACAGGGGCGCCCAACTCACGGTGGCTCTAAACGCAGCAGTTCCCTTTCACAGGGGTCGCCCGATCCATGCCAGTAGCAAAATGGCAGTGATGAAGTCGCAATGAAAATCATGTGGGGTGGGGGGGGGTGCACCACCACATGAGGACCTGTATTAAAGGGTCAAGACTTTAGGAAGTCACTGTTGTAGAGACTGAATAGAGGTGTCCCATAGGGCTCCCTAGTCTGTAAATCTTGAAGGAAGCAGACTCCTGGGGAGTGACTGGTGGACTCGAACCACACACCTTCCGGGTAGCATCCCAGAACTTAACCACTGCACCACCTTTAAGGGAGCCACGAGCAGCTTTGGGAAACTGTCTCATGGAAAGGCTCTTGGGAAAAAGACATGGCGGTCAGCTCTCATCATGATTGCAGCTGGAAGCCGCTCTGGGGCAGTTCTCTGTGACACGGAGTCATTGTGCACTGCCAAGAGGCTCACCAGTCCCTGTCAACCACACAGGAGGGTGATTTCAGGGGGATCTAGTGAGGTCACATCCCCCCTGTTCTCATGTTCTGCTGGGTCGGATGTGACCCAAACCAACCCACTGCCATGAGTCGACTGCAACGCATCACGACGGGGGTCTCCCGGCCTGGAAATCCCCCCGGGAGCACATGACCTCGTCTTTCTCCCAGGGAGTTGGCTGGCAGGGATTGAAGTCCTGGTCTTTTCATGAGCTGCTTTCCACGTGACTATGGGGTATATAAAAGCTGTAAAGGCCCCCAATAAAACGGCTTATAGACAAAGGAAAAGAATCTCTCATGAGAGCCAGCTCACAATCATTTTTTTTTTAAGTATCATTTTATTGGCCTATCATTCACATATGCAATTCAGTCATCCGATCGTTTTAAATAAGAGTGGGGCAATCATCCCCACACCCTATTTCAGAACAATTTCTTCTCACACTCATGGCGGTTCGCTTCCCACCCCCAGTCTCCAGCACCCGGCCCCCATGCTAACCTGTCACGCCCCAGGGAATTACTGTTTCTGTAGAGCTACCTCGCCCTGGACTGCATACACAGAAAGTCATACGACACACCAACAGAAAGCAGCAAACCAACAGCATAGACAAAGCAAAACAGAGGAAAGTTGCAATAGAAAAGAAAGCCAAAAACATTTTTAAATAAACAAAAAACTGGAACACTTTTAAATAGGTCAAAAGGGAGACCAAATGTAATCAATCTTTTCCTGATCAGAGACTGGTGTCTACTTCACAAACTTTGTCCTCTTCAAGTGTGTCTTTTTTTTGGGGGGGGGGGGGGCATCACTGCCCTCTGGTGGTGGGAGTAGGAGGCCCAGCCTTGCTGCTGGACGTGAACCTCCAACCCAGTGGGCCACAGTCCCACGCACAACCACTACGCCACCGGGGCTCAGCTCAAGTGTCTTTAAATCAAACTTCAACCCCACTTGTCGCCTATTTCCCTTCCATGTGGTCTCCCAGGGAGAGAGAGCCTCTGGGTTGTCTTTGGTTTGTCCTGCTCGCACCCCATGCTGCCTCTCTCTGTCCCCACTGCCCTCACCCTGCAAACACCAGCCTGAGCTATGACTTTAATGGCTCCTGCCCCCTGGCGGTCACTGTGCAGAACAGAGGGCGGCTGTGCTCAGCAAGACCTGCCAGTCTGTACTCTCATGTCTCCCGGCAGGTCAAATTGCACGACAGCTTTCCGGGGTCTGGCGTCTGTATTTAGCAAATGCAACATAAATGGTGAGTGCAGATGAGACTCGTGCTTTGGGGACAGTCCACTGTTTTCCGAGAGAATGACAGTAACTCCTCTGGTGGAGTGGTCACACATCGTGCTGCCCACCTGAAGCTCAGCAGTTCGACACCATCAGCCACTTCTTGGGATGAAGAGGAGGCTTTCTTCTCTCATAAAGGATTACAATCTTCTAGCAGAGGACAACACTGAAGATACAGGCTGGGGAGAATAGCCGGTCTGTCCCGTCCATATGGGAGCAAACCAAGAGGGAAAGGGAGTGAGAGAGAGAGAGAGAGAGAGAGAGAGAGAGAGAGAGAGAGAGAGAGATTAGACCTCATCCTGATACACCAAACCTTGACAGCAAAGTCCTTGAATTAGTGAATGCACAAAGAGGACCATAGGGTCGACTCCAGCCTGAGACATGACATCCCTTCACTGGATCACAGGGCTGCAGAGGACAACACCAGAGACACAGTACAATCTCACACACACACACACACACACACACACACACAGCAGGGCGAGTCTAGAAGGGAGTAAAACAACAATGGGAGCAAAGTCACAAAGTGCATGAGGAATCCTGAAAATAGACTTCTGATTCTGGAGGCAGTATCTGATACCTCACCTGACCAACCTGGTTGGGGGACATGCATAAGGATAAACAGATCTGGACCTATTTATAGATTGGTCTATTTATTTGTATGTGTGTTTGTTTATGTCTATCTGTATCCTGAGGAGAAAGCACCTGGACCGATGGCTGGCTGGGGTGTGGATGTGGAAGAGGAGGAGATAGGGGGGAGGGAGCAGAGAGGCAATAATGTCAGGGACAGGAGAACAACAAGGGATCTAGAAGCAGTGGCAAGGAGGGCGTGGCCTTCCTTGTTGTGTTTGATCAATTGTAGTGTGGGCAAGAGGAGCTACTGAGAGGGAAGTGAAGGGTGAACATGAGAGTGGGGCTGGAGGAAAGTAAAGGGAAATAGAGGAAAGAACTAGGAAGTTAAAACTATAGAGCGAGGTATAAATATAGACCTGTATATGCAAGTATATTAATATATAAAGATAGGTGAGTGGTCTATGTACATATATTTACATGTTAATATAATATATGCTAATATAGTGAGGTGGTAGATGGACTTTGGTCCTCTACTCAAGTCTTCCCTCAACACAAGAACACTTTGTTCTTACTTTATTTTTGGGGGGAGGGGGGGCATCATTGCCTCTGGTGGTCATTGGGCGCTATCCAGTGCCACTCCTGAGAGCCGCCGCTGGATTTGAACCGCTAAGCCCTCAGGCCGCAGTCCTGCACTCCACCACTTACGCCACCGGGGCTCAGCCACTTTGTTCTTGTGTGTGGCATGATGTGATACTCGCCTTCCCGAGATGATCACCGAAGACAACATGTGTGCATAAGAAAATGTGATGAAGAAAGCTTATGATGCCCAGCTGTTAAAAGATATAGCATCTGGGGCCTTAAAAGCTTGAGGTCAAACAAGCAGAGGAACAACTAAGCCAGCATGGAAGAAATCCCCCAGCCTGTGTGATCATGAGGTGTCACAATGGGGACAAGTATCAGAAGTTCAAAACACAGTAACCATATCAATGTGAAAGAGAGGGGTCAGCGTGGGGACCAAAAGGCCATTTGTGATTGTTGAACATTCCCTCACAGAAGGGCCACATGGAAGGAACAATACATCCAGGAGTCCCTATAGCACCAATGAAACACACACTACTTCTCTGGTTCTTAATACTTCCTACCACTACTATTATGGCCTCAAATCTGCCTCCCAAATGCTCCTAGACTGGGTACAGAGAAGAACTTTCAATACGTGGAATCCAGGATAGATAAACCCCACAGAAACAGAAATGGAGTAATGATTCCATAAGGGTATGGGGAGGGCGGGAGAGGAAGGAGGAAAGGAGAACTGATAGCAATGATGGATAGATAACCCCCTTGAGGGGGACAAATAACAGAACTGTGGGTGAAGGGATACATCAGACCGTGTAAGGAGTGAAAAACTAATGATAATAATATTTAGTAGTCGTAGTATATAGTACATCAAGGATTCACAAGGATGCTAGGGTGGAGGAGGGAGGAGATAAAAAGGAACTGATATCAAAATGTTCAAGGAGAAAGAAATGTGATGGCAGCAGCTGTATAAGTTCTATTGATATAACTGATTGGTGGGTTGTTATAATAGCTGTAAGAGCCCCCAATAAAGCAATTTGTAAAAAAGAAGATGAATGACAGTCTTAGAAATCCACAGGGCCGGTCCTACCCTGTCCTGTGGCGTCTTTGTGAGTCAGCCTCTACCTGATGGCCCTGTGCACAGATGGCGTGGTGGGCACCTCACGTCATGAGTCGTTCTAAACGCCTGGTCATTGGACACTGTCATCACTGCGCAGAGGCATCAGGTGGACTCTGGCTCCTGGCTGCCCCATGCAATCGGAGTCGAGCTATGCTCCACAGGTGCATCCGTGGCTGCTCTTCCAACATCGACCGTCAGGTCTTTTGTCTGAGTGGCTTCTGCATGGATTCGAACTGTCAGCCCTTCAGTGAACAGCCCAGAGCTGTGCCAGGCATCCTGGGATCCCCGTGTCACAAGACTTAAAAACCACTCTCTGCTCTAGAGTCCATTCCCAGCGCACCAGAGCGGGACTGCTCCGGGACCTTCTCAAACTGCAGTCTTCATGGACTCCAAGCAGGCTGCTATGCTTCTTCCCGCGGAGTGGCTAGTGGAGTCACACCATCAGCCTGTCGGTTAGCAGCACAGCCGCTCCACAACCAGGGCCCCTTTCCGTGCCGTCAACCACAACAAAGCACACCATCAAAAACACTGCCATCAAAAACTGGGCCCCCACGACTGCCACGTGATTCTGCCGTGCTCGCTTAAGGATCCTGCGTTTTAACGTCTTTGAGCAGGATGATGAGGGGCTGGGAGGGGCAGGGTTTGGTGGGAGAGGTGGCGTGGGGAGCGGAGAGACCACCCTCCCTTGCCATGGTTGGTGCCATCAAGTTGGATCCAACCCACAGTGACCTGAAGCAAAGCACTGCCCGGCCTGCAACATGCCCACCACGGGCCCTGGGCTTGCGCCCAGCGCAGCAGCCATGGTGCCGATCCATCTCCATGGTGCCCTCCTCTCTTCCCTCAGTCTCTCCTGATTACTAAGTCTCCCCATGTTTGCCTAGAAGAGGCACTCAGGTCTTACTTCTTCCAAGACAAATTTGCTCATTCTTTCGCAGTCAGCGTTCTTCTCCCACACCCCAATTAAAATGCCTTCATTCTTCTTCGCTCTTCCTCATCCCATGTACAACTTTCAAGGGCATAGGAGGCAACTGAAAGTGCCATGGCTTGGATCAGGGGTACCTGTGGCACTTACATAATCTCCTGTCAACTTGTGAAGGGGTGGAGCCAGGTCACAGCTCGATGACCTCATTGGGAGGGGCAAAGGAGATAAATAGCGCAGTGGAGGCCAGACATACTCTCTGCTTTGTATTTCTGGTGGCAAGAGACAAGGAGCCACACTAGAGCCCAGGCACTGGAAGAGCCAGTTCCTGTGGTCTCCTCCACAGCTGGGAGACCCCTGCCAATGCTAACACCACTGGATCCACAAGACGTCTCACCCACTGGCCTGTGATCTTCCTGCATTTGGCACCATTGCATGTGTGGCATGAGTCTGAAGAGGACTTTATAGATTGGTAGAGGACATGTGGGCTAATATCAGACTTATGGACTTGATCTGGACTCAGCTGGGATGTTTTTTCAATATTCAATGCTTCTTGCATATGAAGATCTTTCTTCTACACCTAAGAGCATCTACGAATTTGTTTCTCTGGTCCACCCAGACTAACGCAACGCCTTAGTCTTCAAAGTAACATCCTTTCTTTTCAAAACTCTAAAGAGGTCTTGTGTACAGAGTTACCTAAGGCAACGTGTCCTTTGATTTCTCAACTGCTGCTTTCATGAGCATTGAATGCAAATCCCAGCAACAGGAATCCTGAATGACTTTATTCTTTTCTCTGTTGGTCACAATGTTACCCACTGGCTCAGCAGTGAGAGTCTGGTTTTCTTTGCATGGAGTCGGGATCCGTCCTGAAGACTGCCGTCCTTGATCTTCACCAGGAAGGGCTCAAGGCAACAAGGGGGTTGTCATCTGTGTATCACAGGTTGTTCTTCGGCCTTCCTCTTTGAAGTGGGCCTAAATCCATTTTACTAGCATTCACAATCCCTTTGCAAATGCTCGCGTTAAGATTCACTCTTAGTCCATCAATATTTCCTGAGTGTCACTAGGTAGGCAGTGGGAGCACTGCAGGGCTGGGGCTGGGGCCTTGGGGACCTGGTGTTTCCCTAACAGATGTACCACAAGCCGGGGGACCCTAACCAACAGAAATATGCTTCTTTCTCACAGTTAAAAAGCTCAGAGTCAAACTCGCTGCCACCGAGTCCATGCTGATCCCTAGCAGCCCTGTAAGACAGGGTAGAAGTGCCCCTGTGGGTTTCCCAGACTCTATACCTCTCTGGGAGAAGAAAGCCTCATCTTTCTCCTGACCAGCAGCTGGTGGTTTCAAACGGCCGACCTTGCGGCTAGCAGCCCAATGTGGAACCCACTGTCCCCCACCCCAGGGATGCTTACTACAAGGCTAGACGTTTGGGGTGGGTTGTTTTTTTTTTTTTTCCTCTCTCTGATGGCCTGGAGGAAGGTCCTTGTGTCTCTGCGCTGCTGCTCCAGGGTAATTTTGTGTGGGGAAGTCTCTCTCCAGCTTGTGTTTAGTCTCTTTTCTCTCTCAAAAGAGCTGGCTCTCACACACACCCCAGGCTGATACAGCCCCATTCACATCCCTGCAACGACAGGCTTCAAGGTTAGAATGTGAAACACTTCTCTGGGCAGGTTTCGGGGGTAGGAAGGACACCAGTCAATCCATAACGGGGTGGAGGGGAGAGGGGAGGGAGTGTTGTGCTCCATCACTCAGTGAAGTGGAGGGCCATTGTTACATGCTGAGCAGGCTGAGGCGGAGGGGAGCCAGCCTCAGAGCGGACCAAAGAGGAGGCTGGCCTAGAGTGGAGGCTGGGGACGGATGCTCTGAGATAGGTTTTCTCAGATGAGGGGCTGTCCAAGGGGAGACGATTCTCGCTGATTCTCTGAGGCACTCAGTAGATTCTGACTCACAGTGACCCACAGGGTGGAGAGTCTTACCTTTCGCTGAAGGAGCAGCTGGTGGGTTCGAACCGCTGGCCTTGCTGCCACCAACCCAACTCACGTAAACTACGTTGCCACCTGAGACCCCGCGGAAGCAAGCTCACTGCCGTGGAGGTGGTGGCAACTCAGAGTGCTCTTATAGCTTGGGAGGCTGTAACTCTCTATGGAAATAGAAAGCCCTGACTTTCTCCTGTGGAGTGCTGCTGGTCTCGAACCACTGACCTTGCAGTTAGCAGCCCAATGTAGCCACTATGCCACTGGGTAGACAAAGGGGTTACTGCAGAGCCCCAGGCCTCCTCCCCAGAGATGAAAACAGCGAATGTAAAAGCCCTCATGCAGAAGGGAGTTCAGAGATCCCCAGGTCCAGCCAGACATAGGTGACGCACAGAAAAACACGGCCGTCTCAAGCCTGGTTTCAGACAGGAGTAGCAAGAACCCAAGTCGCCTCTGAAACTCCACGCCTGACGTGCCCAGCCTCCCACTTTCACCTGCTGGTCACTAGAGGGCAGCATCTCACCCCACACCATCAAAGTCTTCTCTGATCCCTGCCGCTCCAGTCCTCACCTGGCCCGCCCCAACCCACCAGAAGAGGACTAGGAGTCGGGGACCCAAAAGCACGGTGGCATGTGTGTCTTCAAGTGTCTCGTAGTGTATTCAAGACTTCTCAGAGTGTTTTCAAAGGCATAAAATACATAAGACCACAACGAAACGAATTACATTGAAGCACTGGAGGTCATTAAAACTTTTAAAAATAAATATATACATATTCTTCTTTTTCTTTTCTTTCCCCCCCCCTTTTTTTTTTTTTTTTTTTTGACAAGGGCATTCACATCCCTTGACTATGGTCAGAGGGAATCTATGGATGCTTCGTCCAGGAGTGGACCCTGAAAACGGGTTTGGGGGTTCCACTGTTGTTCCCTCCTTAGGATTTGGATTTTATTATTTAGAGGTCTTGGGTCACACAAGCCAGTGTGCTTCTTGAAGCCTCACTCTGGGTTTCTTTAGAAATCCATCAAATACCGATATCTAGCACCCAGCCTGAATAACTGCCGCCATTCGAAAGTCCCCTGGGGGGACACAATGGCATTTTCAAGCCTCTGCCATAACCGTCACACCCCTATGAAATTATCTGTGATCCACGTGGTGAGAGTCCCCAGGTACTGCTGATGCTGCTGTGGATTGTGGTCTACATTGACCGTGGAAGGGATTGCTACATTTCTGCCAGCTGTGTAACAAAAACAGATACACGCCCTTCCGAGTTCACGGCCCTCTCAGAAGCAGCCGTGGGAAGGCAGGCGGGCGTTGGGTGATGAGGTGATGAACGCCAGCAGCTTGGCCTTGTCTCTCTTGGAGCCTGCTCACTCATTCACCCTTCACTGAGGCCAGGCCTCCACCCAGGTCACTGTCAGAGGTGGGCACAGCTCGTGGGCGAGGAGCGGCTATCAAGCCCTGGTGACATGGACTTTGTAGGTTGGGGGAGATGATAAGAGCTGACCCTCACTGACCTGGACCACAGAAAACACACACGGTCGTTGGAGAATCCATGTGCCTGCCAGATGGGGTGCAAGGACAAAAGGCCTCTTCATCTTTGGAAAGATGCGGAGTTCTGGTGGCCTGGTAGTTATGTGTCGGGCCGCCAACCTCAAGGCCAGCAGTTCGAAACCACCAGCTGCTCTTTGGGAGAAAGATGAGGCTTTCTACTCGCATAAAGAATTAGAGTCTGGGCTGAGCCCCGGTGGCGTAGTGGTTGTGTGTGGGACTGCGGCCCACTGGGATGGAGATTCGATTCCGGCTCCCAGGAGCAAAGGCTGGGCCTCCAACTCCCACCACCTGAGGGCAATGATGCCTTAAAAAAAAAAAAAAAAAAAGAATTAGAGTCTGGGCTGAGCCCCGGTGGTGTAAGTGGTTGAGTGCGGGACTGCGGCCCGCAGTCCCACTGGCAGTTCAAATCCAGTGACTCTCAGGAGCAAGGCTGGGTAGCGCCCATGACCACCAGAGGCAGTGATCCCCCCCCCAAAAAAAAAAAAAAAGAATTAGAGTCTTACAAACACACAGGGGCAGTTCCACCCTGTCCCATGGGGTCTCATGAGGCCGCATCGACGCCGTGGCAGTGAGTTTATCTTTGGAAAGAGGGGGAGATGACGAGATTGGAATGCCTGTCAGAACCTGCATTCTGGTGCGGGGACCACAGACAGGTATGTCCTTGAGAAACTCAGAATCCTATGGCACCTTCCTACTCACAGAGGCGCTAGAAGGACTAAAACTGCCCTTAGGGCTTCTGAGGGGGCCAGCCTGCCTGCGAGCCGACCACCACGTCTTTCTGCCGCAGAGTGGCTGGTGGGGTCACACTGCCCATCTGTCGCCCTGCCATCAAAGAGCTCCCGGGAAGCTACCAACGCCATCTCCACGCTCTCTCAGCAAAGGCCCTGCCGCCAACAGACTCCCCGGGGCTGGCAGACAGGGCACTGCCACTCACTAAGGCTGGGTGACCCAGGTCCCGTGATGTGGCCAAATGGAGTAAACACGTTGCTCAATCCATGACAGCCGCGTTTCCAGAGCAGCAATCCTTCCTGGAAACTAGGCCGCACCCTGGGGACAGAACCCGCACACCACAATAGACAGAGCTTTGTCTTTGCCGGCTGCACGCCACAGAAGGAGGGCAAGACGTGCAGAGAGACTGACACAGACAAAAATGAGCGAAGGCGGCCATGCAGATAGAGTCCTGGGCTCCAGCTGGAGCCACAGACACTCAGGACAAGTGGGCTGGGCCCAGCGACACCGCCAGGGTGCCAGCTACACTCTGACCCAGTTTAAGAAATAATAACAGGAAGTGGGTCAGCGTCCTGAGAGGAGATAAGAAGACCTCCCAGATAAACAAAAGCAGTGAGCCTATCTGGAAAGCCACCGGCAGCACAGACCCAGCAACTTTAGCTTTAAAGCCTGTCCGCAAGATGCCCCCACCCACCCCGAGTCTGTCTCCCCAGGTGTCAGAGAGAGCCCCAGGCCGGGACGCACAGGACACAGGATGCTGGAGACAGATGAACACCATCCGTGCAAGGCCTGGCCGGCAGTCTCAGGGGCGGCTCTGAGTCAGTTTACATGGGAAGGGGTAAGGAGAGTTATTCCTGGGAGGAAGCCAGAAAACCCCAGTCTCAAAGGAGCCCCGGATAGACAAGGTGTCAGGGGCCAGCTTCAAGCCCAGACCCAAAGGTGTGACGGAGTCCGTGGGTGGGGGCTTGGGCGGAATCACGTTGGCAACCTGGGGGAGGACCAGTATGGCCCTGCTGGTTCTTGTGAAGTGGGGTTTGCTGGCCCATCCTCCCAGGAGAAGGCTCCCTCAGTGCCATCAGATAGAACAGCCCAATACTCCAGATCTTTATAGGAGTAGAAAGCCTCCTTTTCCTCTCGAAGAGTGGCTGGTGGGTTTGAACTCCTGACCTTGCAGTTAGCGACCCAAGACATAACCCACCACACCACACCACCAGGGCTCCTAGCCATTTTCAATGTAGGGGGAGAAAGCATCTCTCATGAGCCCCAAGGAACTCTGGTTCTACACCAAATACGCCTATATTGATGAGACCCTGAAACAACATATTAGAAAACACTTGTGACAGGGCACAACCAAAGACCATGTGGGCGTCCACCTGCCAGCTAAAGAGAAGGACTGTGTCCATCGGAATGGTCGGGCTGCAAGCAAAAGAAGCTTGGAGTTGGCTGATTCATTCAGAAAGGGAAATTCGCCGACTTGGTTGTTCTCAAAGAAAAAGGTCGCAGGAGGAAGTTCACAGAACCAGGTTTAAACGACACTCAGCTGGAACCAAAGTCTAAGGTCCTATGCCTGAAGATGCCACGGCCCCTGGCCCTGGACACAGACACATGTGGGCTGACATCGCCAATGCCATCGATGCGGGTGAACAGATGTTTCATAAGAACCACAGTTCCAGCTGAGCCCCGGTGGCCTAAGTGGTTGAGTGCAGGACTGTGGTCCGTGGGCTTGTCGGTTCAAATCCAGCGGCGGCTCTCAGGAGCAGCGCTGGGTAGCTCCCACGACCACCAGAGGCAGTGATGCCCCTCCCAAAAAAAAGAAACCACAATTCCTGCCTGTGACTTCTGGACATGGCTGCCCTCACTACCCACCATCACCAGAGTGGAGTCTGTGAGCTCTCTGTTCTCTGACGTCACTACCTTCCCATTCAAGGCCGAACAGCAGAACCAAACCAGGTGCTGGTGCGCTGCTGCCAGCAGTGCCGGCGTGCTCTGCGACCAGTGTAGTCACAAGCTAGAAACCGGCTCCGTGTCACGTGATGGGGGGGCGGGGCTCAGCTGCTCAGAGGCAAGAGAAATGAGAGCGTGTCTTTGTGGACTCTGGGGAAGGAGGCCAAGTCCAACTGAGTCACAGAGGCACCCCCAGGGGTCCAAGCCATGCTCGTATGCATCAGGATGTGCCCATCATGCCCACGCTGCTTTCCTCTTGACGCAGAGGGCCCTCACCCTGCTGCCAGTGGATGAGGCCCTGCGTCTGGCTTCATACATGCAATGATGCCACGTTCGAGCCAACAGCAAAGCACCGAAAGGCAACAGGACAAGGGCCAGGTGTTGACGAGGACCCAGATTTGGCCAACGCAGCTGTCGTTGCTCGATATGCATTTTTACGAAACTAGAACTTGGCAGCTCCATCGTAACTCCGGCCCCCCTTGACCTCTTCTGGATCCCATCCAAAGCCCCCTTCCTCTGAAGATGTCAACTCTCTTGTGAGGTGTGTGTGTGTGTGTGTGTGTGTGTGCATGTGTATACTTTCGTTACCTGTTGAGATACCCATGAAGGACGATGCAGCCAGTGGCTCTGATGGTAATATGCAGCATACGATGGTAAAGCTGTATCACGCGGCTTGGTCCCATCAGCACTCCGTGCTCAGCATCCACCCATGTTGACCTCTGTTCTTTCTAACAGATGTCTGGCTTTCCACTGTAGGTCCCAAAGCAGGGTGACCATGTCCCAGGAGCCGATATTACACAAAACATCAGGAATTCTTGACGTCTCTCCACTCTTGCCTCCTCCGAAGAACCACGGCATGCTCTTTGGTTGATACCATGTCAGAATGACGGTCCAGGCATCCTCCAAGGGCCTCACGTTCTGGTCCTTGGACGTATTCCTTAAGTTTAAAGGATTTGAAAGAAATCTGGAGGGACAGGATCGGGGAGAAGATTTCCCAACAAAATTCTCCTCATAGGACCGAACCTTGCACCCCTCAAAGAATGAGCAGGTTCACGCTCACGATGGGAGAAGGTTCCTGACAGATTTCGATTTTCTTAATAGTTCTTCAGAATAAGGTCCCATGATTGCCCTGTGTCTGTCAAGAAAAATTTACCACGATGACCCCTTTAGGAGTCCATAACGACCTTCATAGCTGGCTTTGTGCCTTCAACCTCACTGTGTCCCCCCCCACACACACACACACAAACACCCAGAGGCCCCTGTTTTGATGGGATCTCTCACCCCATGGTAACCCAAAGAGAGGAAGACAAGAGTGTTCCCAAGAGAACCTGTCTGCCGCCCTCCACTGGGGGATGCAGAGACACGCTCAGTTTGGAATCAACTGGAACCCAGGTCGCAATGCTTTTCGACAGCCTGTACAAGTATATCTAAATGGACTTCCCTGAGTTCCCGCTGAGAAACATGCTTATCGTTCTGAACATTGTAAGGCTGGAAATAAGGAGCGCAGTGGACACACTCTCCTGTCTCTCTGAAAGTCTCTCTTGCATTTAAGAGTCTCTCTAGGGTAGAGGGAGCCCCTAAGTGGGGCACACCATTCCATGGGCCAACAGCAGCCGGTCAACTGATGACAGAAAGAGTGGCTGCGGGCCCCACTACACACCACTTCGGTAGAAAGGTCTAGAGGTCCGT
The DNA here is from genome assembly GCA_004026705.1 of Nesogale talazaci. Classification (NCBI taxonomy): domain Eukaryota; kingdom Metazoa; phylum Chordata; class Mammalia; order Afrosoricida; family Tenrecidae; genus Nesogale; species Nesogale talazaci. The sequence continues at coordinate 15,040 of PVJH01021184.1, forward strand.
TTTGGAAAGGTCCCCACCTTGCAGCTCATTCTACTCATCTCCGTGAGTTTGAACCTGCTCCACCGGGAAGGTTCTGGAACGTGGCTCTCGCCCCAGGGCAGGGATAGAATGGGGTTTTCCCAGCCCTAAGCATGCCTGGCATTGGGGGCCTGGCTCGTCTTTGTAGATTTGGGGCCTTTCCGGCCACCCATTGCAGGGTGTTGACCCACATCCCTGACCTCTGACTACCAGGAGCCAGCAGCACAGCTCAAGTCTCAGTCAAAGCAAGACAGAGGTCTCCAGACATTGTTGAATGTTCCCCAGGAATCTATCTGCCTTTGATGAGGCAGGAGATTGGGGCGGGGAAGGGAGCCTCATAAGTCAGGCAGTGTGAATAATGCACTTCTCCCAGATGTCACCAAACTGCTCTCCAAAGGGGTTTCTCATACATCTATGTCCCCACCAACCCCACCGCTCCCCTGTATCCACCCAGGTCCAAATATTCTTTCAGACATGAAGAAAATATGTCTGCGTGGTACGGGTATTTGCTTTCTATCTTCATCTGCCTGGCCTGTCTGTTTTCTTCTTCAAAAATGCCAACAATTGCCCTGACCTATTCCTTTTCAGAAATTAGGCTGAACCTTTTGTTAACCATCCCCCCCAAAGGCCAGGAGCTGAGGTTGTGGGACCCCACTGGGACTCTGGGGCCAGAAGAGGCCTGCACAGCACACAGGGACTTCGTTGGGCCCATCTGAGCCGGGATGGTAAGCAGTAGCACCACGCAGGAGGGTGGCTTGCTTCTCTGAGGTCACAGTTCTTGCTGGTCAGGTGGGGCACATCCACTGACAACCCCGTTGTCATACCCCCAGATCATCCTTCCCGTGTAAGCTAGAACAACATGGGTCCAGCAATCATCTCGTAAACCTGCAGCCAGTACCCCAGCCCAGTCATTTGCTCCCTAGTTAGACTCTAAACTTTCCAGAGGTCATAATTTCTTTCTCTGTCCCACAGCAGCTGACGACTTCATTCAAACTTGTCAGACGCTATTCTTTGGGGCTTCCAATGAAATAAGCAATATAAAATGCTACTGTTCCATCCTCCCTCCCCCAAAAAAGACAAGGGAACTTTTTTTAAATCATTTTATTTGGGGCTCATCACAATCCGTACATCTATCCATAGTGTTGAGTGAATTTGTACATCTGTTGCCATTGTCATTCTCAAAACATTTGCTTTCAGCTTGAGCCCTTGGTATCAGCTCCTCATTTTCCCCCTCCTCCCCACCCCTAGCCAACCCCCCATGAACCCTTGATAATTTATAAATTATTACTATTCTGTTATGTCTTACACTGTCCGATGTCTCTCTTCACCCACTTTTCTGTTGTCTTTCCCCTAGGGAGGGGGTTATAATTAGATCCTTGTAATCAGTCACCCCTTCCCTGTACAGGCAAGTGACTTCCCAGTCTATGGTTTCATTTCCTATCTTAAAACATCTATACAGCAAGGAGACAGCTCTGATCCCCCGCCCCCCCACCACCACCACCACTTTACAGATACACTCATCGAGACCGAACAAGAACGTTTCATTGACTTGCCCCTAAAGGGAAGACTCAACCCTGAAACTCGAGTTGACCAGCTTCCCATGAAGCTACACCTCATCTTTGTGCGCCAGTTGCCCCCCCTCTGTCCCCACCATGTGGTCTACACCACCAAAGGGTGCCAGACACACCATTGCTTCCGTCCCTGGTGTCCCAGGATGTCCACAAAGACTCGTTCTGACAACAGTGCAGCCTGGCAGGCAGTGGAACTGGAAGTCTGCCCAGGGTCTGTGTCTGTGTGCGTATCAAATCACCAGCCTCCGTGTTCACTGAACAGAATCCACTTGCCAGTGTGTATGTTTGGGGGAAGATGGGAGGCAGAAAAGGTGAATTTCCAAGCAGCAAGAAATGACTTCCAGAGCGGAGTCTGGGGAAGACATCGAGCTACACGTTGGCCTTCCTGCAGGCCCGTGGGGAGATCAAGTTGGGTACTTCATGAATCCACAGGGCTATTAGGGGAAGATATTTATTCTATGTCTCTGAGGTGCTGATCTACACAGTTTGATGAAAGAATTTGAGGAAAAGTCCTTTGGTAAAGGAGGTCTCATGTCTTGCCAAGAGAGCTCTCCCTTGACAAATCCCAGAGCATACTGAGTTTGTGCTACTGATAGGGGTTTTAACAGTTCCTGAAATCTAGAGGTATCCGGAACAAGCAAACCAAGAAAGGAACACTGATATATGCAGGGTGGAAAAAGAAGACTCATTACTTTATTCTGAATAACAGAAACCTCATTTATTGGCCATTTTTGTCCCAGGTACTTTGTCACAAATATGCAAGATTTCAGGCCGTTTTATTGAAGAAGGGGAAAAAGGTTTTTGTCTTGTGAGTTGAGTGAAGGTTCCAGAGCAGAGCATCAGTTTTACATTCATACACAAGGCCACACCTGTTGCTTCAGCTCATCCATGGACATGCCCTCAGTGTGCCATCACGCAGTCCACTTCCCACCTGGATGTGCCAGTTACACAATCTGTCGACTCACCCAGCGGTGCAGTCTAGCCTGTCAGGTCACAGCCAACGAAGGCCCTGTGTGGGCATGACCTTCTCCTGAAGAGTCTGGAAACTCCTGTCTCCTCACTGGAGGCAGGACATGCTCTCTCTCTGCTTCATCTTCCTGCTGACAAACCACACGGAGCTATGCTGATGGAGCCAGAATTCTGGAGCTGAAGGAGTCATGTGGAGACTAATGCCAACACTTAGATGCTTCCCCTGCAGCCACTGGATCCACAATACTTTCCACCCACCAGACTGTAGTCTTCCTGCATTCAATGCCATTGCATGATGTTGCATGAGTCTAAAGAGGAATTTATAGATTGGTATCAGACATAGGGGCTAATATCAGACTTGTGGACTTGATCTGGACTGGGCAGAGATGTTTTTTCAATATACAATTGTTCTTTAGTTACAGCTCTTTCTTATACACACACACAAGTGTCTATGAAGTTGTTTCTCTGGTCAACTTTGACTAGTACACTGAGTTTCTTGTTTCTATTCCTGCTCCTTTCCTAATGGGCTTTGCCCTTGTTAAATGCTACCCTCTTGGTTTTAAATGGTTGGTGTATACTAAGTTGTCTACACTTCACTAGTGTGATTGCTCCCCTTACGTACCTGTCTACTGACAGGGACTGAAATCTGAGCCGCTGGTGTAAGTTCAATTCCAGACCTTCTAATGCGATCTCTTCAACAGCTGTTGGTAGTGGGCACTGGGCACCATCTAGTTCTTCTGGTCTCAGGGTGGTAGAGACTGCAGTTGTGTGTGGTGCCTTCGTCCACTGAACCAGCGGTTTCCATGCATCCTCGGAGTTCTACCACACTTCTTTCTTCCTACTGGATGGCGAGACCAACGGTTTGCCCTGAGTCAACAACCAGCAACAATGACGAGCTTGTAGGATGGAGGACATTGTCTTTGTGAAGTATGTGACGCTGCTTGATCCCTGAGATTAGGCCCCCCTCTTGTCGTCAGTGCCTTCCATAGGAGGAAACAGGCTCAGAGCAGCCACAGAGCCTGTAAGCCGCAAAGGCTGAAGTCCGACCTGGTCACTTTTCTCTAGCATCTAGCATCTTGATGTGCTGCTCTGCTGGATTCTTGGAGTACATGGCACAGACCCTTACGTGGGTTCTGCTGCTAACAAAAAGATTAGAAGTCTGGGTCCGCGCAGTGGCACCTGGGAAGAAAGGGCTGGTGATCTGCTGCGGAGAACTGTGCCCTTGAAAACTCTGCGGAGCGCAGTTCTACCGGCACCCACCTGGGGTCGCTGTGGGAGACGGCCCCGATTTGTGTTGGTGCCCAGTCGATGTTCTCCCAAAAAACAAAACCTAACAACCTTAGCGTTTAGCAGAGGCTAAAAGGCTGCGGGACAGCTATAATACAATGGCCTGCAGAATTCATTTGACTTCAGCGGGGAGAGATTGGGCCCCAGTTACTGGACCCTAGGAGCTGACCAGCATACACAAAAAACACAAGAACAGGAAATGGCCCAAGGAACTAACTTAAGAAAACACTTAAATCCAAAGGGGCGGCTGAGCCCGGGTGGCGCAGTGGTTGTGCGCGGGACTGCGGCCCACTGGGACGGAGGTTCAATTCCAGCAGTGGGGCTGGGCCTCCTACTCCCACCACCAGAGAGCGGTGATGCCAAAAAAAAAAAAAATCCAAAGGGAGGGCTGGCAAGGGAGACAGGTTCAGGGACCCAGCATCGCCCCGCAGGGCCTTGCAAGTCCGTGAAGGTGCAAGGGTTCCTGAGAAACAAGGGCACTCCAACAGGTGACAGAAGGTGCGCCCTGCACAGCAACCACCTGGCCACGGCCCCACCCTCAGCTTTCGGCGGCCCCTTTCTCTCAAAGGCCCTCCTTCTCTCCAGCCAACCTGGCGGGGGAGGGCTCTGAAACCACCAAGTGCCACCCCATCACCACCACCTTTTTTAAAAATTTATTTAATTCTCTGCCAAACCCAGGAGGGCTAGGAAGGTCACTGATTGGCCCGTTGAAGCCCCAAGCCAGCCAATCAGCAGCTTGTTGCCAAGGTGGAGCTGCCCCAGGGGGACCTGAGGCTGTAGCCCGGCCAGGAAAGCAGACTGGAGGGTGCGTTTGGTCGCGTTTCCAGGTCCCAGGCAGCTGCTCCATGGGGAGTGACGGGCGTGGGTGGGTGACCGTGGGTTCCTCCCTCAGCACATATCCGGGAGGGAGAGCGGGAGGGAGCCAGACACCTGTCTGCCCTCCCAGCCCCAGCCTGCCCCCTGGCCCTGCTTTGCCTCTGTCTGGGCAGGTCTGGTTCCAGGCAGCAGGGGTTGGCTTAACCACAGCTGTCCCTGGACAGAGAAGCGACCCCCATTCCAGGCAGGAAAGACATGTTAAAGTTGAGAGACCTGATATCTCAGGATCGTGAAAAATAAAATCAAAAACGACCTCGCACATTTGGGAGAGGCCAAACTTGAGGAATGGAACTTAAACAATTTGCTGTCTTAGAAAGTTGTGTTCCCCCTGTGAGAAAGTGACCCAGTGGGCTGAGAGGGGCTCACGAGAGCCCCAAGGACCTCAGGCAGCAGGACACAGAGATTGCCGGTCCTCTAAACCCTGGCCCCTGGTTCCAGCTGTAAGGCAGAAGGGAACCAGGCCCAAGGTCTGGGCTTGGCTCTGCGGTTTGGTTGGTCGTGGGGCTGGGAAAGGAGGCTCGCTGAGCAGGACTCTGTCTTTAGAAAAGCAAAGGCCCCAAGTGACTTGGCCTTGTGGCTCACTGAAAGGTTAGAAGCTCAAATCCACTTAGAGGCCCCTCAGAAGATGCACCTTAGAAAGAACAAGAACACCAACAGCAAAAACAGCCACCAGCTGGTCTCCTCTGATTGGCACGCAGAGGGCCGCTGTGGCCTGGAGTGGGTTTGGCTGCTAGCACAGAATGGATCGAGACATGAGGCATCATCTCCGACGATGCTGCGGTGACGGTGGCTGGCACTAGTCGTCTCCGCACACGGCAAGCCTGTCTATCACAGGGTAGAGGTGCCCCCATGGGATTGTGGGGGGAGGGGGGCAGTGGTGATCCTCACAGAAACAGGTCACCAGGCCATTTGTTCTAGTGGGTTGGAACTAGAAGGTAGGAGAGAGAAGAGGCAGATCTGCAACTTCTCGACATCCTCTTGGAGCATCATGCTCAAGTACTACAGTCCCTGCTTTCCCCCCAGTGTCTATCGCTTAAAACCCAGAGACCAGGCGCACTGCCATCCAGTCAATTCCAACTCACCGCTGTCCTATAAAACCGACTGGTAAGGCTGGAATGAATCTTCAGAGGAGCAGGCAGCCTCATCCTTTGCCTGTGGAGCAACGGGTGGATTCAAACTCCTGACCTTGAGGTGAACAGCCCGACACATAACCTGTGGCACTTCCAATGCCCCTGCATCTCGTCATGGAAATAACATTTAATCACACGTGGGTGTGGACTAGGAGGCCCGGTCACGAAGTGGGTGCTGCTAACTGAGAGGTCGGTGGTTCTGAACCCACCAGCGGCTCCAAGGGGAAAAAAAATGAGGCCTTTTGCTAAGGAAAAGAGGAGCTGATTCCAGGGGCTCAAATAGAAAGGAAATGTTTTGAAAATGGTGATGCCGACACAGGCACAAATACGCTTGATAGAATTGATGTGTGGATTGTTATAAGAGCTGTAAGAGCCCCCAGTAAAATGATCTTTATTTTTTTCTAAAATGATCTTTAAAATAATAAAATGTAGTTAATTTTTTTAAAGTGATTTAACAATGGGGGGTGGGGGTAGAAATAGAGACCCTGTGGGGCAGTTCCACTCTGCCCTCCTGGTTACTGTGAGTTAGAACCCACCCCACAGCAGCATGCTTTGCTTTGCTTTTGGGGGTTGTTGTTTGTTTGTCTGTCTGTCTTGGAAAGAGGGGTTACTATGAGCCGTCACTTTCCATGTGACTCATCATTTAATCTTCCCAACAGTCCTGAGTGGAAACTGCCTGGAATCCCCATTTTCCTGATAAGCAAACCCAGACACTGAGAGGATAAGGAACGTGTCTGGGGCACCTGAAACCATAGCCAACCCAAAGCTCCTGCCCTCCAGCTGGTGTCGGCCCCTAGCCACCCCACAGGCAGGGTAGGTCTGCCCCTGTCTGTTTCCGAGACTCACTCTTTTCGGGAGTAGAAAGCCTTGCTTTGCTCCTCTGTCGGAGCAGCTGATGGTTTCAAAGTGCTGACCTGGCCCTTAGCAAGCCCACATGTGACGTCACCTGGGGTCCTTCCTGAGGTCAATGTGCTAATAAATGGAGGAGGTGGATTTAAAGCTCCTAGGGAAGGCATGTCCCACGAGGCACCCCACCTGGCTTGTTCTTCTTTAAGTCCTGCCCTTGCTCCCGTATGGTCAAAGGAACAGACTACACTGTTTTTTGAAGTCCCGGGTGCACCCAAGAACCCACTCGCTACCGTCCAGCCAATTCAGACTCACAGCACCCCGTCGAACAGCCCAGAACCGCTCCTATGGGTCTCTGAGACTGCCACTCATCGCAGGAGTGGAAAGTCTCATCTTTCTCCAGGACAGCTCGGTGGTTTTGATCTCCTGAAGTTGTGGTTAGCAACCCGACAAGTCACCTACCCAAGAACAGGGTTTGCAATGAGATCTCCCTTCTCAAATGCTCCCTTCTCAAAAGACTGGCCGCCTTAGCCTCTCCTCTGCAAGTGTAACCAGAGAAAGCCCTCCCACCCACCTGCCCGGTCCTGGTCACCCGAAACAGTCTGGAACGCCCCTAGGTGCCAGAAGAGATGCAAGGGTGGTCCTTTTGTTTTGTGGTGCATTTCCACGCCGGACTCCAGTGACTTGGGGCAACACTGAGTGTGAGTTTGGGAGAGATGGGTCAGGGCCCAGCTGCTGTTGGGGTGGGCTTCGGAGGGGCCACTCCTGGGTGGGAAGGGCTGTCCTGGGTTTCACTCCCTTGGCCCTATTCTCTTAGCCCTGAATCTGTGCCTCTGGCTGGCTCAGTGCGCTTCATCGCCCCGGCCTACCCTCACCAGCACCGTTCCCCAGTTCCTTGGGCACACCATCTGCCTGCTCCCACCCACCCACCCCCTATCTCCAGGGACTTTTTTTATTGAGACCTTTAAATAATTAAATGCCCCAAAGCCTCCCCCACGCTGATCCCCCAGCCCCTGGTGCTATTCAAAGACAGAGGGAGCTGGCGGGCTGCCAACCCCACCGCCTCTATTCACAGCCTTTCTTTTCCAGCCCAGCTGCCGGCGGGGCGGCTAATGGGCTTTTTCTCCTGCCTTGGCCCCTCTGCCTGCCAGGCCTCGGCCACAGAATCGAAACAAACAAAAAGAACAGTAAGGGACTCAGGGGGTGGAGAGGCTTGGAGGGCAGCTCGTCCCGGCGGGCTGGCGGGTGGATCACCTGGAATGAGGACAGGGACAGGGAGGGCAGGTGGGTAGAAAAGACCCCATCTGCTTTGGGGGCTCCTCCACTCAGCCCACTCCCTCTACCCCCGGGAGCTAAACGGGGTGGGAGGGAAGGGCAAGTGAATTGAGGGGACGGGTGTCGATCACTTGAGGGGTTTGGGGCTTGGGCCAGCCGCTTCCTCATGCAAATTATCCCAGTGAGTCACTGAAACGTTGGTGCACACACAAAGAAGCTCCTTCTCCCACCCACAGCCCACCACCCTCGCCCCCTCCTCAACCAAGCAAACAAAGGCCCCAGCCCAGCGGTGCGTGAAGGAGGGGGCGGGAGACCCTCCCTGTGACGTCCACCAGGCAGATGGCAACAGTTGCTCACACCAGTTGCAAACCTCCTTTCATGGTCTCCCAGTCATAAAGGGGAACCGCCCCATCCCTCCAGAGCCTATGGGCTTCTTCAGCTAGTCCACAAACAGGATGGAGGAAAGGGCGGGGGGGGGGGGCGGTGGAGAAAGAGAAGGGGGCCTGCCAGAGAGCTGGAGGTGAGAGAGGACTGACGCTAGATGTTTGCTCAGAAAACAAAAAGGTTGTTGAAAGCATTGGCGCTGGGGCCAGCCGGCCCATCTGTCCTCCTCTGGGGAGGCGCTGCCCCCCGCTCCTCCTGGGCTTCTGGCCAGCTCTGTGCAGAGCCAGGGCCCCAGGGAAGGGGGACCTCTATTGGGGTCAGACTGCGAAGCTGCAGCCTGGGACAGTGAGGGGCTTTCATGTTGGGAACGTCTCATGATGGGACATTGCCTCACCTCTTCAAAACCCCCAGGCCGTGGAGACAAGTGGCAGATAGCAGGACTGGGGTCTTGGATCGTGAACTGAGTTGGAGCCCCTCCTGAATCACTCAAAAACACCACCCTCACGTCAATGCCTGCTCAGAGCAGCCCAATAGAAGAAGGCAGAGCTCTGTGAGCTTCCCAGACTATAACTTTATGCAGAAGTTGAAAGCCCCATCTTTCGACCCCTCCCCTACCCCCAGGAGCAACGGGTGGTTTCAAACTGCCGATGTTTGGGATGGTAGCCCGGCGCTAATCTCAATGCAACCAGGGTTCCTGTTTGGGGGGGGAATGATCCCATTCAAATAATCCTCATCTAACCTAAAGAAGCTAGGTGGGGGAGAGGACTAAAGGCCAGAAGACCCAACTTCCCGCCTCAGCTGAGGCTCGGCCTCCTCTGTGACTCTGAGCAAGTTAGATGGGGTGCCCGTGTCCCCGACTCCCTTTGACAAGATGAGGATCAGAACACCGGCCATGCCTAGCTCGTGGGATGCTTTGCGAACCGAAGAGCCTAGACAGACCCACCCCATGAGATGGGCTCTCAGTCGCCCTGCACCCACCCCTCCCAGGCGGTGAAGTGTGGATGGGACTTCACGTTGGATCTTTCACAGGTCAGGATCACTTGTGGGAGAGTGGATGGAGGTGGAGGCTGAACTCAAGGGACGCCCCCCGCCCCCACCCCCGAGGCTCCTGATAGAGGTAGATCTTGCCTCTCCCTTCTCCCTCTGCTTTCCAAGTCTGTTCTGACTTGGAAAAGTTAGGGAGATCAAGGACACTGGTTGGGGTTGGTTTAGACTCCCTTAGATGGGAGAGAGACAAGACTTTCTACTCCTATAGAGTTAAGTCCTGGGAATCCACAAGGCCCTTTCTACCCTACCCTTCAGAGTCGCTGAGTCAAAATTGATTCATCGGCAACGGGTTTGCTTTATCGCCTTAGAGGTTCGTGGTTCGGGCCCACCCTGTGGCACCATGGAGGAAGTCCCTGAGGATTTGTTTCCCCAAAAGCTATCACCAAGAAGACCCCATGGCACAGTTCTACTCGCTGCTCAGGGAGTCTCAGGAGCAAGGGTCAGCTGGGCAGTGGGCTTGGCCCGGGTGGCGGTTCAGTGGAGGTCTCATCTTCCAGGAGAGCTTCCCATCTAATACAGAACTAGATAATCTACCAAAAGGTGGCCGATGGGTGCCTGCTGGGTCACTGTAGTGTGGGCCATGGCTCATCACAGTGGTAGCTCAGACCGGGCAGCATGGTGTTCCACGGAGCCAGGGACCCACTCAACCGAGACCTGGGGTTACAATGTTAAGAAAAACAATCCAAAACACACAAGGCTTTGCCACCAAATCTGTTCTGATCCACAGGCGAGAACTTTCAGGGAAGCGGACTGTGATGTCATTCTCCAGGGAGTAGTGGGCTTGTCAATTGTCTGCCTCGT
>PVJH01021184.1:25343-39280 GCA_004026705.1 Nesogale talazaci
CCAGAGGCAGGAGTCCCAGCAGCTCCATCTGCAGAAGGGCCGTACTGAGCCCTGGGGAATGGTGCTCGGGACTCTCCTCCCCGCTGGCCCTGCCCTTGGGCCCACCTGCAGGGCCTCGACCTTTTGTATCGGCTGAGGTGCAGAGCACAGAGCTGCTTTATGCTCTTCGGGCTAAGACAGTAAAAGTGTGTCAGCCCACCGCATTGGCCCTAACAGCCGTCTTTCTCAATCCTACCCCTGCTTATCTCACCCACTTCGATGGCTTCCGTTTGGGGCATTTCGTCTCCTAGGCAATTCCATTCTTTTGTGTTTCCTGCCCTGTGGTCACTGTTCCGAGGTGCTGTCATATGTAATTATCCTGTCATCTCCTTCAGACTAGTAACACCCTGAGACCTCAAACCCCTGCATTCTCACCTCGGCTCATCCCCCGACTCGCTGCTTCTCACGGGTCCCTCCTCGGAGCACCAGCAGGACCTGGCTCTAGGACTCAAGACGCAGCCTGTAGTTTTGAACCGCCAGCCTCAAGGCTAGCAGATAACCACTTCGCCACCAGGGCTCGTCCTTGGGACCAGCGAGCGGATAGGAATGGGCGAGGGGTAGCTCAGTAAAAGAGTCTGAGCAAAGTTGAACTGCCCAAAGTCAACAACTTATACCTGTAGGAACTGTTGAGTGGGTGCTTGCCCGGCCCTGCGCATTCTCAACAACAAAAATAGCATCTCGATTAAAAATGTCTTACAAGGGCTGAGCCCCGGTGGCGTAAGTGGTTGAGTGCGGGACTGGAGCCCACGGGCTTGGCGGTTCAAATCCAGCGGCAGCTCTCAGGAACAGCACTGGGTAGCGCCCGTGCCACCAGAGGCAGTGATGTCCCCCCCCCAAAAGAAAATGTCTTTTAAGCTGTGCAAGACCCCAAATACAAGCACTGGACTCCAAGGTGGCATAGACCCCCGCCCTACCCCCCGCCACCTCTCTCCCAGCCATCAGTAGGATCTCTCCCATCCAGGTAGTGCTCGAATCTTAGCAAGTGCTCTTACACCCTTCCTGTCCCCGGGTAGCTTCCAATCTCATCCTGGCCACAATCAGTGCACCATCATCCCCCCCCCCCCCCCACCAACCCTCCCAGGTGCCCCAGATGGAGCCTCTAGGCCAAGCAGCAACACTGACAGGGAGACTGTATTTCCTCTTTGAAAACAAAATAGGCCTCCTCCTTGAGCAGGACCCAGTAAGAAAGGAAGTGGGTCACAATGAAGACAAGGAGTGTTTTTCTGGGAAACCAGCTGCTGAAATTCCTGATTAGGGTGAAGCAATCCATCTGGCTGGTCACACTGCAGTGGGTTGGGGTCTCTACAATTGGGAAGAGGTAAAGGACCAGAGAGAGAGAGAGAACCACTGTATTATCTAGACTCTCCTGACCCCCTCCTCCTTTGGTGGGTTTTGAGCAGCATCAGAATTTTCTCAAATAGTTTCTATTCGAGTTGAAATTGGACATAGAGGGCTGAGCCCCGGTGGCGTAGTGGTTGTGCGCAGGACTGCGGCCCACTGGGACAGAGGTTCAATTCCAGCAGTGGGGCTGGGCCTCCTACTCCCACCACCGGAGAGCAGTCATGCCCCCCCAAAAAAAGAAATTGGACATAGAAACAAAAGAGAAACCCATGAAACACATACCATGTACCTGAATAAGGGGTGGAGCCCAGCAACATCTTGCTTTAACAGCTTGAGACGCTTTTGTTTTTAATTGCTTAGAAGATGATAAATGGCAAAGATATCATTGAACCACAAAGCCAGACTCACTGCCACCCAGTGGATGCCGGCTCCCAGGGACCCTGGATAGGGCAGGGTAGGCAGAACTGTCTCTGTGGGATTCCAAGTAGAACACCCCACCCTTCTCTCACGGAGCAGCTGGTGGTTTTGAACTGCTGAGCTTGAGGCTCACAGCCCACCAAATAACCACTATGCCACCAGGGCTCCCAAAGATGTCACAGAAGAGAGGAAATCTGGGTGAGGCAAAAAAGACTTGTCAGGTTAAAGCTTCAGACTTTTCTCCAGGAGACCATCTGCAAAGTGGACTGTGGTTTGGTTCCTGAAACCTGAGAGACCAAAGGATTGCTGCTAACAGAGAGTCATAGACGAAACCCTGGGTCCATTTTTACCTTCATTCTTCCAGTTTCTTTCTCTCTTTTTCTCCTGACTTCTGTTGGGGGCTCTTACAGCTCTTAGCACAATCCACACATCCCTCCGTGTGTCAAGCACATTTGCACATATGTACATATGCCACCATCATTTTCAAAGCATTCTCTTCCCACTTGAGCCCCTGATGTCAACGCCCCATTTCTTCCCCCTTCCTCATGAACCCCTGATAAGTTAGAGATTATTATTTTCATATCTTACATCTCCCTCCATCACCCCTCGCTCACTTTTCCGTTATTCATCCTGATTCTTCTAGTTTCTTCTCTGTTTATTCAACTGGTCCTGAATTCAAGCGTGGCTCTGCCACTTGCTGTCAGTGTGCCCATGGGTGACTTGCTATCAGTGTGCCCCTGGGTGACTTGCCCCAGCTCCTCTGCACTTCATCCCCCCCCAATCTCAAACCCACTGTCATGGACCTTCTGGACCACAGTGGCCCTCTGGACTGAGTAGAACTGCCCTGGAGGATGTCCTGGGCCATATATCTGCACCGAAATGGACTCTCACAGCTTTCTCCCAAGAGCAGTGGAGCAGTTCACAGCACTGGACTCTCAATGAGCAACTCAGGGCTTCACCCACTCTTCCTGCAGAGCCCTTTCCTCACCCGCAGTCCAGGCAATGGTAGACCCCACAAAGTTGTAGGAATTGAATGAGATTGTAGACATGGCGAGGTACACTAAGCCTATTTATTATTGCATTCTATTAGCCCATCACAGACATAGACAGGATAGGATGGGAAAGATCACACCCACTCATCCCTTTAAAACAGTTGATCTCAACCTGGGGGTTGAACAACCCTTTCACGGGGGTTGCCTGATTCATCACAGAAGTAAAATTACAGTTATGAAGTAGCAGCGAAAATAATCTTATGGTGGGGGGGTCACCACAGCACGAGGAACTGTACTAAAGGGTCGTGGCATTTAGAAAGTTAAGAGTCACTGCTTTAAAACATTGGTGAGAAACTACTCTCTTTGCTGGCCCAGTGCCGACAATGGGGATACCACAGGGCATTGGCACAGACATAGCCTTGCACCCTTGGGGCTGACGGCCTAGCGGGAAACAGATACAAACGAAACAAGCCCGCAGATGAGCCTTCCGCCCAACAGAGGTGGAGACTCAGGACCCACAGACGCTGTGCGGCGTTCCCAGGAAGAGTGGCGGAGCAGCCCGAGCCATAGGGGCCAGAGGCTGTGTGCACCTGAGGGGTTCGTCGGAAATTCATGTCTTTCCTCCCTTGCCTCAAGATGGACTTTGCCCCTGGAGCACCCCACCCCCACCCTCACCCCTCATATGCCATCCAATCCGTGCAGGTGCAGAGTGGTGCAGTGAGTATGCGATAGGCAGCTATGGGAAAGGTCAGAGGTTCGCACCTGTCCCGTGGCTCTGCGGAGGACCTGACTTGAGGTGCTGTGCTCCAGGAAAGGTTGTCAATTAGCCCACAGAGACCCCATGCACACAGAAGGAAACACTGTGCCGGCCGTACCAGCCGCATAGTGCCCATACTTGAGCCCATAGTTACAGCCTTGGGACCCACCCGTCTCCTTGGGGGGCACGGCCGGGAAGCCCCATTGAGGCAGCTCCACCCTGTCACCCGGGGTCACTGCACAGCACTCAACAGAGGAGAGCCAGCCCCAGAGGAGCCTGCCAGGGAAGGATGAGTATCTCAGGCAGCCAGGCCTTTGCCCGGAGCCTTGAGCTGAGCCACCCTGAGGCCCTGGCCCCACCCTTCCTCCTGGTGTATGGGGACACGAGAGCTGGAAGCATCTGACCCTCGTCTGAACCAACAGCAGCCCCTTCCTCCCGGGACACGCGAATGTTTACATGCTCTTGGATAAGGCAGGTGCTAGCAAGCAGCTGCCACTGCGGTCAGTTCTCCCCAGATACAGGGGCGCAGGCCTCCCCCACACTGGCTGCCATTGGCTAACGGGGAGCCCAAACAGCGGTCCTCTCCCCGCCCTCCGTCACCCCAGCCTGCACACAAAAAGTACAGGAAACACCTGGAGGAGCAGACAGCTGGCACGAGAACGCTTTGCCCAAGAGAAGAAGGCTTGTGGGGAGTTGCTAGGCTGGAAGGGAGCTGGCGGAGGGGGCAGGGCACTGAATCGGGCTCCTCCTGGCACCCACCAGCTGCTGAGAATCCACAGCTGAGCAGCTCAAATGCACTCTCCTCCCCAGCCCAAGGCCCCCCTTCCACCACACCCCCCCCCAGAGGAACCTCCCTCTCCTGACACCAGGTCTCCCAGCCCTGAGCAAGAGCAATCATTAAGGAAGGGCTCCGAGAGCGAGAATCCCAGTCCTTCCACGGCATTCCCACCTCCGCCAGAGGTTCTCTTCGGAGCGTGTGGATTCAAACCCCAGGCCCAGGCAAGAAAGCAGGCTCTTGAGCGCAGCACCCACTGTCCTGCGACCTCTCCTCCCAAAGAGAAGTCTCCATCCACTTTCACGCTGATTTAGGGAGAAAGATCCCGCACCCGGAACAGGCCGGTGAGTGCGCGGTTCTTGCCTGGGCTGGGCCCTGCTGAAGGCCTCACGTGGGGTGGTGGTTCAGGTAAAGCAGCTACACTGACGAAATGGACCAGAGCCCTGCCCTGCACAGCCACCCAAGAGCACGCTTGCTGGAGACCGTGTGCCGGCAACACTGCAGCACCCCTGCTCCCAGGACCCCCTCCACCCCTCCCGGGAATACCCCAAGTGGGGCACTGTCACTAAGTCGATGGTTCCTGCTCTGGAGGCACACGTGACAGCTGGAGAGGGCCCGTGTACTTGCAAGGCCACCGGAAAGCCACCAAGGGCACACACGTGAAGGCGTGCTCACTATACTTATGAACACGGGAGCGGTGAGACGCCACACACGTGTGAAGAGACTCTGGAGTGAGAAGTGTCATGTTCAAGTGGAGGCTTTGCTCTCTCTCTACGTCTGCCGGTCAGAAATACCAATCCAGCCCCCTGCGCCTGCGGAGAGCGCGTCGGCGACACCATGTGTAAGCACCCAGTAGGTGCGCGGACCCAACGAGGCTCTGAGAGCTGCGCCAACATGGTGCCGTGTCCTAAGCAAAGATAAGCAGGAGAGATCTGGCGAGGAGGAGGGGCAGGGCTGGGCACAGAATGTTGGGGAGAGTGTGAGAACCCTGGATTCCTACCTTAGGGGTCCCAAAAGGCAAGGAGAGGCAGAGGCAGGGGGATGGCAGCTCACTGTGGTCTTGGTTCACTGACTGGCTGGGGAGGATGGGGAGGAGGAGACCAGGCTGCTGTGGGATTGCACCTGTGACCAGGATCTGGACTATGTGCTGGCCAGAGATGGGAGAGGAGGGGAGACTCAGAGGCCCTCCCCTCCCAATTGGAAATGGACTGGTGAGAGATGGTCTGTCCCAACTGATTCATTCTACAGTGGGGAGGAGGGACTGGTCCAAGAGGCCAGAGATACTCGGTACAAGTCCTTGTCTCACCAGAAGCGAGGCCTTTAAGTCCCAGAGGCCAGTGCTGTCCCCACGACTCGGCAGTGGGAAGGAGGTTTTCGGGACAGACTCATGACTGTGACTGGAGCTGCAGGGTGGATGTCTGTAGCCCCCTCCCCTTCCCCTTGCTGGTGGCAGCCTAGCCTCTCCACACACACCCCTCCTCCCCACCCCACCCCCCGGGGTGGATTACCTTCCAAGTAAACCTCCTTAGAGAGTTCATTGATAACTAAGATTCTCGCAGATCAGGATTGAAAGTATATCCGCCCCACTCCACTCTGAGTGGTATTGACATTTCAATGGTGGGTGCTCCCCGCCCTTAGCGTCAGCCGCTTCCAAGGCCTGGTTTCCTTAGGTGTTGAATGACAGGTTAACTCTTCTGAGCTGGGTGATTCTGAGTGATGTTTGTTGCTGTGGTTTCCTGTCACCCCTGAGCTAAGAAGCCTGTCCATCTATCGGTTGGTATTGGCTTTATCGTATGGCAACTTTGATGATCAATCTCGTTCCACCAGCGTCTGTGACCTGGACTGCCCACCAGGCAGGGCTGGGCACCGGTGGCTCTTGGGTCTCATGCTGGCTGTCCACTCCAACCCCCGGCCACAGAGAGGATGCTCAGTCCTAGGCAGCCCCAGGCAGTGTGGGACTGAGCTCCGTGGGCTCTCCTCAGCGCTCACGCTTGACAGAGCTCCCTCTGCTCCATGGCTTTGGGGACCAGTCTCCAAACACCACACTCACTGCCGTGGGGTCCATGCCGACTCCCGGTGGCCCTCCCAGGGCAGTGTGAAACAGCCCCTGTGGGTTTCTGAGACTGCAACTCAGGGCGGGCATAGAAAACCTCACCCTTCTCTCTAGAAGCAGCTGATGGTTTCGAACTGTTGGTCTTCTGGCCGGAAGCCCAACTCACACCCACGATGCCACCAGGGCTCCTCTAGTCAAGCACAAACCATTTGCATGACCCACCCAGCTCTCCCAAGGTCCGCCACCTAGACCCTTCCAGCTCTAAAGCGACCACTCAACCCAGGAGGTCTAAGGGCTGGGACCAAGGTAGGAACTGGGCAAGGGGAGGCTGCACGTCTCAGACTAGGGAGGGGAGGTGCCACTGGGAAGTCCAGGAAGAGATGGTCTGAACTTTGAGAGCTGCCAGTTCACTAGATAAAAGGGGGACTGGGTAGTGGCCAGTGTACAAAGGTCCAGAGGCTATCCCTGCAAGCACAGTTAAGAGAGATCTACTTCTTGTCCGGTCCTTTTGGGGGAGGCAGAGGCCCAGAGTGTGCCCTCTGTTGTACCAGGAGCAAGCCAGGGTGTCCCATTCCTAGAGGCCATGGATGTGAAGTCCATGGTTGTACTGTCTTCAATACACTCTCAGCCATCAAGACTGGGAGGCAGACAATCAAACCCCCACAGCCCATCCCTAAGTGGTTCCAGGTGCATCAACACTCACAGACTTGGGGCCCACCCAGAGGGAGGGGCCAAAAAACAATGCCTAAACATTTCTTATGATCCATTGTCATCATTAGAATTTGAGGAGAATTTCAAATAAAAATCCACACTCCAGGCTTCCGTTGGGGAAAAAATAAACCCCACCATGTATCAATGGTTGCCCCCGTGGACATGGGCACGATGAGGGAACACAGGATCTTTTCGGAGAAGGCTTGAGCTTGCCAGCTTCCCCATTGTCCCTGTCCACGCTCCTACTGCCTGGCCTCACCTTTGCCCCCTTGTGCCCACTGAATGGGGCCCCTCCCCGCCGGTGTTGTGAAAAAAGTAGCCCTTGCTCCAACCAGCCCAGCAACAACCTCCTCTTATCGCAGGAGCTCTGGGCAGCCTGTCAGGTTTACTGGACAAGGGCTGCATTAAGGCCCGCCCTTGTTTATAGGGCTGGGGCGGGGTTCGGGGTAGGGTGGGGGTGGTGGGGGTGGTGGCAGAGCCCAGGCTCCAGCTGGGAACAAAATGACTTGGAGAACAGGGCTGGGATCAAAGCAAGGGAAAGACTGGCTGCCTGGCAGGTCTGGGGCACCTCATTTGCATAAGATCATTATCAGGTAAGCCTCTTAGACTGAGCCTGAATGGTTCTCTTGCCAGCCTCAGGAAAGAAGGGTTCAGAGAGAAAGCAGAACTCTCCAGAACCCATCTGGCCTGCCCTTCTCAGCTTCCCTGCTTATGGCTCTTCTGGGAAGAGGAAGCCCGCCCAGGGGTGTAATTCCACAGGGGGGGGGCAGAATAAAAATCGGCAAAGTCTATTTGAAAATCCCTTTCCCTACCCACTTAGTATATGAGTGAGCCTGCTGCCAGAGAGACTATTTTGACTCACAGAGACCGGGAAGACCAAGCAGAACTGTCCCTAAGGCCCCTAAGGCTGTGCCGATATTGCTACAGAAGTAAGCTGCCACATCTCTCTCCCAAGGAGCAGCTTCTGGGTTTGAACCACTGACCTTTTGGTTAGCAGTAGAGCACTCTTACCACCATACCACCAGGGCTCCTTGTGCAAAAGCCAGTTGGTTATCAATCCACTGTCAGCCAGCAGAGTCACCTATGTCCGTGCCAAGGAGGTCAGACACCGAGCAAGAACACCACCTGGCAATTCAGCCAGAATGACAGTTCATCCGGTTACCACAGTCTGCAGCAGATACTGCGAGGGTGTCCACGCTGCACATGACACTAGGAAAGTCTTGTCGGTTGTAAAGGGTTTTAAACAAAGGACTGTGAGTCATCGTTCTACGGGAAGCCACAGCCGCAATCCGCTTGGATTGAATTAACCACGGCAGTTCTTGATGGTGCTGGCTGGTACTGTTATTCTGACAATGGTTTCCTCCCAGAGTGTCCGTCATCACAGGACAAATTCAGAGACCTTGTAAAGAAGAGGCTTTCTTCTATTGGAACAGTTGCCCTGTACTGGAAACTTCGATGTGTCGACACTGTTTTCTGACCTCATCATAACTTCTTGCAGTGGGTTCTAGTCCTAATCCCATTTTCCGAGTGGCAAAATGCAGGCACCATTGGTTACATAGCCAGAAGAAGGTAGATGCTGGAGCTGAGATTAGAGCCAGGACCTCTAACCCCAGCCAGACACTGCTCCTACGAACTCCAGGCGGCTGGAAGAAGTGAAAAGAAGGGTGATGGCAAGGATAATGCAGATGATTTTAGATGCCAAAATGGAAGAGAGGCGCAGAGACCGATAAGTAGGGCGCCGCTGAAGAAGCTAAGGCTGCTCTGGGATCCCAAGCTCGCTTTCCATGGGGAAAGACCCTGGTTCCATCCCCTCCCAAACCACCTCACGAGTCTCCAGCAGGCAGGTCAGTGGACATCCATCTGTGTGCCGGTGCAATGCTGACCGGCTTTCGGTGGAGTTTCCAGATTAAAACAATTTAGGAAGAAAGGCTTGGTGATCTACTTCCAAAATACAGCCCCTGAAGACCTTGGAACCACAGCATTCTGACCCACAGTCCCCCACGAGGACCAGCAGCCTTTCGTGCTCTTGGGGCAAACTCAATGGCCACTGACACAAACAACTTATGAACACAACTCGTGAATCAGAAGCGCCCGGACCACAGTCCACTCTGTCCACTCCCTACCCAGTGCTTTGTTGGAGGGGGGTGCACACTGGCCTGAAAGCCTGGACATGCAGGTGCTCACTTCCCAGAGGCTGGCGACAGGGGCCGTGAGTTTCCTCCTCCCAAGGCCTGTTTGTCGTGACACCCAAACCTCCTTGTCAGGATGGGCGCTTTATCTGCACTTCCCAGGCCTTGTGCACATTCTCTGGGAGGCGCATTATCATCTCAGCACAGCTGACTAGCAAAGGTCTCTGAGCTGGCACTGTTGACCAAGGGGGGACACAGGCAACGGATAGGCCAAACAATGCCCAGCCCCTGCCCTCACATGAAATCCGCCTAGGACAACTCACCCTAGATCTGACCAGAGCCCCGGAACCCCCAGTCAGGTCAAGAGGGACCCCCCCCCCACCCCCGACACACACACACACCCTTACTGAAAGTGATCAGTTCAAAAATAAGTAACCCACTACTTGATCATAGAACCCTCTCATAAATCGAGGGAACACTAGTCTACCAAGAGCCCAGGCAACCCCCAAAAGATTCTGCTATTCTGTGGCTGCCCTGGCTTAAGGTCATAGGGGTGGTGTCAGAGCGTCATCTGTACACCAGACAATGAACTCTCCTGTAGGTGTGGTACTTTATGGGGCAAGAAGACAGATCCTGAGTTTATACTGAGTGCCCCAAACAGCATAGCACACCAGGATGGACAAAATTGCCTCCTCACCCCTCATCCTGCCTGTCCCGACATCCAAAGAGTAGGTCCTTATGTACAGATAAGCACCTAACACAAAGAGGCGGGTGATTACAGAGTGGTTACATGTTGGACTGCGGTCTACAAGGTCAGCAGTTCAAAACCACCAGCTGCTCCGAGGGAGAAAGATAGGACTTTCTACTCCTATAAAGTTACTATCTCAGAATCGCGGGGTGGGGGGGGTTCCTACCCTGTCCCACAGAGTCACTATGAGTCCACACCAACTGGATGGCAAGGAGGAGGAGGAGGAAGAGAAGGAGAAAAAGGTTGAGGAGGAAGAGGAGGAGGAGGTCCAATCTGGACCATCCCTTTCAATGACAGCCTCTAGGCACCAGTGGGCCCCAGGAATAAATTCTATATACACGGATGGTCTGGTCTGGTCTCCCCTCTCCCCAGCTCACTTCCCCTCTCTCTTACAAACATTCCATCTGTGACAGACTGAATGTTGGCTATGACCATGAAGGCAGGGAATGAAATGAGGCTGGAATGCTCAAGAGTCACCATGCTTAGGACTGAAACACAACCCACTGCTTTATCGTCAAGGGGGCCAGTGCAAGGGCAGCTGGGGTGGAGTATGGGGGGGGGCGGTGAGAATAACTTAGCCAAGTCAAAAATAGGAGTATGCTTGTGATTCCCAGTGGGAACTGCTGGGCCCGGACATGGGATGGGGGTGGGAAGACCAAGTTAGAGCATCATGGAAAGAACCAAGCACTGGGGGTGGTAAGGAATGTTCTCATTTCCTTGTGTAGATTCTATCCATATAGCCAAAGGGAGCTCGGAATTGGTAACAAACCTTTGGCTCCCACACCAGTGTTGACTGCCAGAAGGGGAGGGTCTTTGCTAAGGGGTGGCGGGCAGCCAGAGAACACACCGATCAGAGGCCCAGTCGCTCATGGGTAATCAGACAAAAATGGCAAGTTGTGAAGGACAGACTTGAGCTGACCAAGAGAGAATTTACCGGAAACTCCCAGACAAGCCCACTTCAGGTGGAAAGGGGTTCAGTGTCTCTTCTTCCCTGTCCCAGAACTAGGGGAGACAGACTGAGCCTTCATCACGTTTAAGATACTCAGTGCCTTGCACTCGCCAAAAAACAAAACACAACAGAAAACATGCTTGTTGAATGGATGAGACCCATTGACTAAGGGGAGGGGTGAAACTGAGGCCTAGCAAGAGCAAGATGTAGCAGACAGGCAGGCATCTGGCTAGCCTTGGGATTTTCACAGGGGGCTATGGGAGTCCTGGTGAGCAGTGCTTACACAATGGACTGCTAACCGCGAGGTTGGCAGTTTGAAGCCACCAGTCAGAACTTTGGGAGACACATGAGGCTTTTGACTCCTGTAAAGAGTTAGTCTCCGGAATCCACAGGGGGTCGGCATTGACAGCGTGGCAGTGAGGAGTTCAGCTTTGGTTTTATTGGTAAACACACAAAGGGGGAAGTAAGGAGGCAGGCCCTGGGGAAGAGGAACTATTTGGGAACTCGATTCTCTTTTGAACCAGTCCCAGATTCTAGGTCTCCGAGTGCCTTTGACAGAAGAGAGGACACACACACACACACACACACACACACACACGAAGGGTTCGGATCTGAAGGGGGAGACAGGCAAACTAGTGAGGTGAAGATTCTGTTTTCCCTACACCACACGGCTTCATCATCTGCTACGTTTTTATTAAAGTAACAAAAAAGAAAGTGTACATTTGTCCATAAAGCTGTACAATCTTCCATATAAAACACTATTGTACAAGAAGTAACCTTTAGTCTTCTTCTGTCAGAAGAGCTGGCGAACAGACTACCATTCTTTATTCGTTTTTTCACTTAATAAAAGAGACAGCCTGCTCAACAGCCCAGCGGTTTCTGGGGTTTTCCTCATCGTTAAAGTGAACATCTGAAAAGGAAGAGAGAGAAGCTTCGAGCGTGCAAGACCGCGTGCGTGCGCAGCTGTTTCTGAAAAGGCAGAGGGACCTGTTTGCAGACGAGAGGCGAGAACAGTCTGCAGCGATTCACAGCTTCATTTCAAGCCCTGGACCAGGAGAGCTGCTCCCGGGGCTGTGGCTCCATGTGAATGTGACAGGATTCCAGACCCGCAGCAGGGCCTGGGAAGGCAGCTAAGGACTTTGGCGTTGAGGAGGCAGAACTGGCAGGGACGGCTCCAGAGAGTGTTTGGTCAATAGCACCTTTTTTTGATTCATCATCTGGGAGTTCAGAAATCCACCACAGGGGACTGGCAGAGGAGGGCAGCAGGGAGGTGGGGAAGGAAGAACACCCCCCAGCTCCGTCCCCCCACCCCCCACCCCCACTTGCTCCAGGCAGGCACAAGAATCAGCCATAGGTTCTAGCTAGGTCTTTCAGAAGATAGCTCGGCTTGGGAAATATCCAGGGCTTCTGACCACCCCTCGCCAAAGTCACTGAAACACTGTGGGAAGGGGGCTGCCTCCCGGGGGAGTGTTGTGTTTTCTCCTCCAACGCAGAACAGTAAATATTGCACGGATCATACGGAGAGAAGCCCCCTCTTCCACAGGTGTGCTCCGCACCAGGGAGAAGGGAAAAATAATGCCCAAGGTTTGGTGGTTAGTGTCAGCCCCCTCCCCTCCCGGCAGGGCAGGAGTACCCAGTAGCCAGAAGCCCTGCTAAGCGCACAGCCTTCTCCCATCCACCAAGGCTCACCTGCCAGGCAGACCAGCCAGCCAGAGCTCCCAGGACAGCTGGAGCAGCAACTCCCAAAGCCAGGGCACCGGGCGGCTCTGAGAACCAGACCCCCAGACCCTCCTGGGGCTTGGGAGGCCATATTGCACAGTGACTGCGAACTCCCATCCTAGAAAACAGGGTCCCCATGGGACCCAGCCAGGAGAAGGGAGAGGAGGCTTCAGAGAGAAGGGCTGTTGTGCTTTTGAAAAGAAGGCAGTCAGAAAGAGCCTGGAGCTCCCCACAGCTTTGGGGTCACCTCTTGAAGGGATAGTAGTAGCAGCATTGGGACTTTGCATGGGGTTCCAGAAAGAAGGGTTTTGGCCAGAAAACATCCCTGGTGAATACTCTTTCGGTCCCAAAAGTCCATTGCAAGTCAACCCCCCAAACTATTCACCACACAGACACGCAAAGCAGCAAGCAGCAAAGCCAAGGTTTTGCAGAGTACCCTTCTATCTCCCCCCGTGACCTCCAGCTTCAGCCTTGCTCCTCAACACCATCCAAAAAAGCTTCAGCTCCTGGATGGGAAGCAACCTCTTCAGCAGCACCACCAACCCACCCCCACCCCCAGGGTAGATTCAGAAAGAAGGCAAGGCTTCAAGAAAAGCAGACAGAAAGGAGGAGAGGCCTTCTCACCCTGCCCAAGAACCCACTGGGCAAAAGGAACTCGAAGGGGGGGCAGCTCACCTTCCCTGAGGCCCAGGCGTGAAACCCCTGAGAAAGAGCACGTCAGGGCTGCAGATGACCTAGCTGGGGGTGTGACATTGGGACTGACCTGGGCAAACCCTGATCTCTCTTTCACAGAGGCTAACCTTGCTTACCTTGCCTCCCTCCCCTCTCCCTCTCCTGCTTCCCCTTTGCTGGGGTCGCTCCTCCCCAAGACAGACCCTGGCTCCCAGACTCGAGCACACAAAAGTTCTCTCCAAAGGCACCTGGAGAAGCTACTTCCATGCAGCTCCCTTTAAGGATTTTTTTTTCTTGAAAAAAAAAGAAAAACTTTTGGTTTTTTCCCCCCTCCTCTTTTCTTAAAAAAAAATAATATATATATATAAATAGCTCTTCATTTTAAAAACACAGTTCCCCAGGTTGAGGTATGGCGGTGGTCTGTTGTCACGGCAGGGTGAGTACAGTAGCGTGCCGGGCAGGGAGGTGGCGCTCTAACTGGAGACCGCCATCACGTAGTTCTTGGAGGGGCTGCTCCTTCCCAACATCATTTGCTTCTTGCAGGTGAGGAGCCCATAGGTGGCGGCCACCGGAGCCTCCTCGTACAGGACACAGATGGAGCCATCCTCCCCGATGCGGTAGGACACCTCATAGGG
>PVJH01021185.1:0-39036 GCA_004026705.1 Nesogale talazaci
AAAAAGGCCTAATTTGTGGCAGAGGGGGTAGGGGTGGGGTGAGGACTGGTTTTACTACCATGACAATGTACCTGCTCACCCAGCCATCTCAGTGTGCCATTTTGGGGCAAAACCCAGCATGCCTCCACCGACTGGACTCACCTGACCTCACTCTGTGGAACTTCTCTTAGTTTCCAAGAATGAAGAGGGACATGAAAGCGCAGCAAGTTGACAATGTAGATGAGGTGAAGGGAAAAAAATGAGGGAGGTGCCGTCAGCCATCCAAATAGATGAGTTTGAAAAATGTTTCCAGGAATGGAATCATAGGCTTGACAAATGTATTAAGTGTAATGGACAGTACTTTGAAGGTGATGAGATTGTTTTGTAAAAAACATTTAAATACATAGCATTGGGGAAAATTTTGGGGTTTTTTGGGGTGGGGGGTGTTATTCCCTCATATCTTAGCATGGTTATGATTCTTGACAGGATTTGGCTTATAGAATTTCTCCATTTTGAACATCTTTCTGGCTATGCTCGTGCTATCTCTCCAGCCACTTGGTTTCTGGACCAAAATACTGCTGTTCTTGGGTGATCTGACAATGGCGACAGTCCTGCCTGCCCATGCTTGTTGACCAGGTCTGGTCATCACCAACATACACCTGCTGTGATGAGCTACTTTCCTGGAAGGCAGGGTGCTCGAAAGAGACAGGTTAGTAGAATGGAAGGCTCAAAAAGCTCGGTGACAACATCTCACATCCTAAGGGTCATTTCTTGAGGCAAACTGTAAGATCGACCACTTGCCAGAGGGCAAAGCAGGCAGAGAAGTGTCCTCCATGACCACATCAGACCAGTCCAACTCCCTGCCTCGCATGAACCTGTCCAGAATGCAGTCATAGAAGACAGGAGAGGGAAGGCGGATGAGAGAGAGAGAGAATGAGTCATTGGGTGGCCAAAATGCAGATTGTCGGCAGGAAGGTACGGAAACTCCTGGGCTGGAACGGCCTTCTACCCAGGACGATCTCCTACTCCAGTTCTGGAACTCAATTCCAGGATGTTCTGCCACATGCTGGTCCTCGATCCCACTTGTGTCATGAAGCCTCAGAGGCTGGCCACCCAGGAGGCATACCACCCCTTGGCTGAAAATCTCCTTAGCACCATGGGTATTCTTATAACAATACATCCGGGGGGCATCCACCAAGATCCCCTCCTGGGTCAGACTGTGCTTTGACTCTTTGAATGAGACGAGATAGAGAAGTCAGGACACCAAGAGCCCCAGCCAGGCCACCGCATCCTTGGTGACATGCATTCACCACACTGGGGCTGCCGCCAGCACAGGTGGCATTTTGAGCACATGGTACAAAGTCACTCCTCCAAATGGGTGAGATGTGGGGGGGAGTTTATTGTTTATTTCTCAGTAATAATCCCTGGTAAAAAACAATCGTTCTATATAAATTACAATGAAATTGTTCATCACAAAGCAACAGAGAATCCAAGTGCTTAATTACAGTGATTGGGAACTCAAAATTCCTTGGTTCTAATAATTTGTCATAAAGTAGACTTCTAGATTTATGGAAATAAAATTACTCCTGCTGGCTTCGATGTTTCATTTTGTTGCTCATATTTTATAGAAAGGATCACCAGATTAAAGTGTCACGGTGGCAAAGTGGACTAGGAATCGGACTGCTAACCTCAAAGTGGCCAGTTCAAACCCACCAACTGCTCTGAGAGGAAAAGATGAGGCCGCCTATTCCTGTAAAGAGCGACTGCCTCTGAAATCCTACAAAGCAGTTCTACTCTGTCCTCTGGGGGTGGAGGTGGGGGTGGAGATTCAACATCTATTCAACGGTGGTGGGTGGGATCTCTAGATTGATAGCATAACATTGTGGGCTTTCCATTGGTTTTACAATTTTAATTTTGAGGGCTGAGCCCCGGTGGCGTAAGTGGTTGAGTGTCGGACTGTGACCCGCGGACTTGGCGGTTCAAAAGCAGCGGAGGCTCTCAGGAGCAGCACTGGGTAGCGCCCACGACCACCAGAGGCAGTGATGCCCCCCAAAATAAATTTAAAAATAAATAAAAATAAAAAACAATTTTAATTTTGAGAAGCTATGTTCTCTACTGATACCAATATTGGCAAAATCAACCGTAACTTGAAAATAATAGCAGTAGGTTATAGTAGATACAGTCTTTTACTTCTTCATACACAGGTGAATAAAACGTGAAGTTCTTTTATCTCGCCACTAGTCAGTTTCATCTTACATTTTTCATCCCACTCTCGTACTTCATAGTCATCGCAGTTCTTTAAATTGCATTTTTTTTTTGTGGGCATCACTGCCTCTGGTGGTTGTGGGCACTACCCAGTGCCGCTCATGAGAGCCGCCGCTGGATTTGAACTGCCAAGCCCACGGGCCGCAGTCCCACACTCAACCACTTACGCCACTGGGGCTCAGCCCTTAAATTGCATTTTATGTCTAGAACTTTCCTCCTTTAAGGTTCCAGAATCACTAGGGAACCTGTTAGGAATTTGACCTCTCGGATCCCTCCCCAAAATACTGCAGAAAAACAAACACTACCATTGAACTGACGTGGTTTATAGCAAGTTGGTCCTGTGGGTTCAGGTAAATCTGTAAACCTGGTCCTGTAAACCTCTTTTTTTTTTGGGGGGGGGGAGCACCTGGTGGTGGGAGTAAGAGGCCTAGCCTTGTTCCTGGAGATAGGAACGACGCCACCAAGGGAGCTGTAAATCTTTATGGTGGCAGAGAGCTTCCTCTTTCTCCCCCAGGGCAGCTGATGGATTTGAACTGCCAGCAGCAGCCCACCTTGTGACCCACTATGCCAAGAGAGCTCCTTCAGATCCCACCCCAGAACTACAGAATCAGAATCTAGCTGAGCCCTGGTGGCCTAGTGGTTGTGTGTGGGACTGTGGCCCACAGGGTTGACAGTTCAAATCCAGCAGCACCTCTGCAGGAGCAAGGCTGGGCTTCCTACTCCCACCAGGGCAGTGATGCCTCACACACACACACACACACACACACACACACACAGAATCAGAATCTTAGTTTAAAGAAGGTCCTCAGGGGCACTGCATGCTCCTAAAATTGTGCAAAGTCATAATCTAGGACAAAGAAAAGGCCATATTTTCTCGCCAAGGTAACATTCCTTTGGAAGATAATACTATTGATGATAATATTACTACCAAGAAGGAAAATCCAATCGGTAACATCATGATAAACTGAGCAAAAAAATTGAAGTGGTCCAGGATTTCTTCTTGCTTGGATCCACAATCATTGTGCAGAGTAGTCCAGAGATCAAAGGACACATCCCACTGGGGAAATTACTGCACAAGATTTCTTTAAAGTGCTGAAAGGCAAGGAGGTGACTTTGAAGACGAAGGTAAGACCCAAGCCATGTTGTTTTCCATCACTTCCTCTGCATATGAAAGTTGGACATTGAGGAAAGAAGACAGGAGAAAAATCTATGCATTTGAACTATGATATTAGCCAAAAAATATATCCAAAGTGCCATGGGCTGCCAAAGAACAGAGCTGTCTTGGAAGACGTCCAACCAGCGTGCTCTCCATAGGAAAGGACGGCCAGGCTTTGTCTGACTGACTTTGGACATGTTGTCTGGAGAGGCCGGTCCCTGGAGAAGTACATCCTGCTTGGGAGAGCGGCGGGGCGCCCCCAAAGGAAGGCCGAGACAAGGCGGACCCACAGAGTGGCTGAAACATGCGGCTAACTGTGACAATGGTGCAGGACCGGGCGATGCTTCAGTCTGTCGCACCTGGGGCCGTTTGCATCTGAAATAATTCAACAAGCTGTGACACAGCGGTTCTCAGCCTTTCTCTTGCTGTGCCCCTCTCATACAGTTCCTCATGTGCTGGCGACCTCCAACCATAACATTATTTTCGTTGCTACTTCATAACGGTCATTTTGCTACTGTTATGAATTGGGTGACCTCTGTGAAAGGGTTGTTCAACCCCCAAAGCTTGAGAACCGCTACTCTAACAACACCCACAGCCCCTATATCGGGGAAGGGAAAATCTCAGGTGATTTTATTGTGCAATTAGCATTTGAGATGGCTCTTCGTCCTCTCGCTGGTGCTTTCTGCATCGAAAAAGCCAAGGTCAGCTTCAGAGGACTCTGCAATGAGGGTCGCAGCATCTTTTTGTAAATGTCATGTATCATCTTCTTTGAAAGATGCTCTTAGCTCACTTTAGGCTTTTAAGAGACTGTGACACATTGACTTTTGATTCCTATCTCATTTTGCTTATAACAAATTTTTGTTCATTCCCGATTAGTGGTGAGCAGCGCATTTTTCAAAGGGTATTTTCAAAAGCATGCATTTGACTGGCATTTTAGCGTCTATCCTGTTAACGGTATCATCAGTGTGCATTGCACATGCCTGCTAATTAAGTTGAGTAGCAAAATGGCATGTGCTCAATTTTCCCGTCACATAGTCAAAAGGGATTTTAAATTTTATGTTCAGTAAATGCATTTCCAATATATTCCAATGTTTGGTTGAAGAAAAATAAAAAGCTACATACTAGCAACAGAATAGTTTCATCCTCTCTTGGATGACATAGAAATGTGTATTGTAAAAATAGATTCTGCTACATCATTCAATACCACATTTAAAGAAAATACAAAGCAAAAATAATAAGCAGAATGTCCTAGAACTTTTCCCCAAGGATCTTTCTCTTTCGATCCACTTTACTCTCGACACCTACTCAAGGCATTTCAATGTGTTCTTTAGACTCGACCTTTATCGTGAGTCTTGTAAACATGTGCATTTGTTTTCTTTAACCTTTGTTGTTGTCTACACAACAACTCCCCTTCCCCGGACATTCACATGAGAAATAGTAGCTTTTTGTAAATCCATCAGTCATAACCTTACAACATGATATATTTTACCTGGCCAAAGGTTATAGCTCAATCCTAAAATCATATTTAAAAATTCTTACCTTTTTCAAAATGAGTTCATGCATTGTATCTGCTACAGTGTTGATTATGTGGATTTGCCCTTCTTCCTCTGGTTTGGAATCAGAATGAAGAAAGGTGTGCAACTATACTTACTCAGTCCACATTTGGAGCAGAAAACCCAAAAGCTTACAGGAAGTTGAATGTGGCTTCAAGATTGGCGGAAGACTCGCTACCAGCCTGCCAATGATGATCCCACGACCTCCCTTCCTGAGGGGTAAAAGGACTTGAAGTGCATAAGGATGAAGTTGCAGATTACAGTCCTCAGCATGACAGCTCAACATTAAAAACAAACACACACGCAAACACCCTCACAACTGGACCAATACGCAATGGAGAAAAGCTTAAAAGTCCCAAGGATTTCATTTTCACGTGGACCCAAAATCAATGGCCGTCAAAACAGTAGCCAAGATATCAGACACACAACAAGTCTGCTGCCAAATGCACCTTTCAGGTCTTAGAAAGCAAAGAGAGCACTGTGAAGACTACGGTGGGTCCGATCTAAGCCCTGGTCTTCTCAAAGACCTCCCATGCATGTGAAAGCTGGGCAGTGAACAAGGAAATTGGTGCCTTTGGATGCTAGTATGGGTGAAGAATCTTAAACATAGGACAGACTGCCAGAGGAATAAACAAATCTGTGTTGGAAGAAGAACACCCAGAAAACTCCTTAGAAAGCAGGATGGCAAAACTTTGTCTCACATGGATTCACCCTGTTATCAGGAGAGACCAGTCCTTGGAGAGGGACTCCATCCTTCCGTCAAGTACAAGGTGGAGAAAAAGCAGGAGATGATCAAGATGGTTTGACACAAATGCACACCCATATTTATTGCAGAAATTTATATAAGAGCACAAGAGGCAAACGATCAAAGAAACCCATAAACAAACTCTGGTGCATGCAGACAATGGAATATTATGCATCCTGAAGAAACAATGACCTCATGACATAAACAAAATTGGAGGGCATTATGCTCAGCAAAGTTAGTCAGTCTCATAAAGATAAATGTCTAATGACATCATTATTATAAAGGAAGCAATTAAAAGAAAAATGGTTTTCATACCAAAGGAAAAGACTTTAAAGACTATGATGAGGCGGTGGGGTGGGGGGCAGTTGGGGAGCGGCATGGATGGAGTGGGCAGGAGGGGAGAGGGAAGGGACAGGAAGAAAAGGAAGGAAGGTATGTAGGAAAAGAGGGGGTTATGCATTGAGCTACCATCCGTATCACCAGCAGCTCGGAGGGAGGAAAGGCTGGGCTTCTCCTGTAAACAGCTCCAGAATCAGAAACCCACGTCAGCGAGGGCAGTGGGTGTGGTTTTTTCGGTGGGGGCATGCAATGAGATATTGTCACTGTGTTGACAAGAGGGGCAGGGCAACTCCAGAGAGTGTGTTTTTCCTATTCCACAAATGTGTCCTAGTCCACCGATAACAGGGAAATGTGTTTTTTGTTTGTTTGTTTGTTTGTTTTGTTTTGTTTTTTGTTTTTTGGGGGGCATCACTGCTCTCCGGTGGTGGGAGTGGGAGGCCCAGCCCCACTGCTGGAATTGAACCTCCGTTCCAGTGGGCCGCAGTCCCGCACACAACCACTACGCCACCGGGGCTCAGCCGGAAATGTGTTTAAGAATAAAATTCAAATGAAAAGAGAGTGAGAAGAGAAGAGTCATAGCCTTAAACCCTCCTGCTTTCTTACCCGTCAGACCTAAGCACTGGTCTGGGTGGTTCTAAAAAGAGGAAAAGTAAATCGAAAGGGACTTGAATTCTTTTGTAGCACCTAATCCAGTTTCACAAAGACACCAGGATTGGCACAGTGGCTGCAAAAGTTGGCTGAAGCAGAGCATCGGTGGCGAGGCTGGCAGAAAACCAGGAAACGTGTCTTCCTGTGGTACACAGGGGCGCTGGGAAGTGGAATCAGCCACATTTATTTAACGGGTGTCATATTACTTTGCGTCGATATGCATTACAGTTTGTGTCAAAGGAAAAGAACCCTCCTTATTATACTGTGGCATCTCCCCAAATCGTGCTGACAGCTGACTTGTGTATAGTAATGGGATTCCCATGGCATCTGTGCCTCTATCTCTCTCTCAACGACTGAATGCATGACTGATGGCAGGTAAGCAAACGGACAGGGGGGTAAATAGGTAGGAAGGTATTCTTGTAGTTAGATGTCATCGATGTGGTCTGGCCTCATGGCTAGTTACGCAGCGCGTCGTATGCCATCCTCACGATCAGTGTCCATTGGCGCAGCCATGCTGTCAGTTCATCTTGGCAAGGGTTGTGATATCACTTTGGGGTATGGAGGTGAGGATTTTTTTCCTTCATGATGCTCTGTGATCCACACTCATGATTGTAGTCTTTGATCTTCACCAGTAAGTGCTCCGTGCCCTCTGCTTTCCTGCAGCAAGCTTGTGTTACCTGCATACCACAGGCCTCCAACCCCGATGGCCCGCTCATCAGTTTTGAATTTTAATATGACTCCTGCAGTGTGCTTCACAGTCTGCCTGTTATCAGCATAGCGTGGTAAACGATGCTAATCTTGCTCACCTCTCATTCCTTGGATGATATGCTTTTCCTTCCCTGGAGAATTCACAAAATAAATAAAACACAAAAATAATTAAGGGAGAAGAGTGGGGGGGAGGTTCACTATTAGAATGTATCTATAAATCATTTATGAAAACTTCCTACCTGTACCGATGTTTGAAAAGTTTAATTTCTTACATTAAGATGGTAATTTACAACTTGAGTGTTCCATTGTTTAATAGTCAAATTACCCAACCAGGTATTTGGATAGGCAAAATAAATTGAATTTAGTACTCTCTTTTTCTTCCTCCAGTTTTTCTCTTTTCTCATAATTAATCAATTATGCCTGACTTAATATTAATGGCAGTTCACCTTCTAATCCATTAGGCTTTGTTCTCCTATACTAGTCTCTTTTTTCTAAAAGCATATTCAAGTAGCCAAATAATTTTCTTTCATTATTTTCTCATCTTTTTTGTTTTCTGATTCTGGAACTAATTTTATAAAAACCCCATCTGGTACCTATGCAGAAAAAATATACAATAATTATCCTTTTATCTTAGATCTTACATATATGTAGCATTCAAAATATATCATTAACAAGCTACTAAAATGATCAAGTTATTTATTTGACTGATGATAGAGCCATAGCAACAAACAATTGCTGTTATATAATTACTAGATCACTAGTATTACGCTGTACTGGATGTGTGCATAATTTATTTATTTTGTAGAGTATTCATGGTAAGTGAGTAAACATTATGAGATGGGTATTCACATAGTCATGTAAATTTTTAATGTAAATTCTTATATAGATTTTAATTGGGAACTCGGTAATACCTCAATGTGCACAAAATGTAATGTGAAATTCACCAGTGCAAATAATCCAAGACGAATTTTGTTTTCCATGTGGAAACACTCACCTACCAGCATTTCAATAGATAAACAGTTTCTGACTTAGAATGAGGAGCTATTTTAGAAGATGCCAGATGTGTCATGGCTTTGATTATTGACTCATTTCCCCTCTGTGAATGGAAGCAGAAGAATATACGGCCATGCTCTGCATACCATCCATTTGAACTATGTCCCATTGCAGCTAGGTCCATGTCCCCAACCCACATAAAACCCACTATACTATATTAACTAAAACACTATATTAACAAATACAAACAATGGTTCGCAATGCCAAATGAGTGCTATTATGCCACACATATCAAAACACTATGAAAATTATGAAAACAACAATGATTGTTATCACATTATTATTATTATCATTATTATTATTATTGCTGCACACCTATTATGTTAAAGATGTTTTCGTCTACCTGGGAGTGTCTCTTTAATTTTTCCTTTTGCATAGAACGCTACAGTATAGACTAAGATAAACATTTGACTGATATAAGATAGAAACGATACCTAATTGTTCCAACCAACTTATGTATGAATGCAATTTAAGGACAGACTTAGAATGGAAATTGTTGGCAATCTTGGCATGCCCAGATGTAATGTGGTGTTTGCACAACATCTAAATTATAAAATATTGTATTTCACAGAACATATCGTGGACATTAAGTGACCTATGAGTATATGTTTAAAACAACAAGCATGCAACCTCTTAAAACTAGATACTTTACTGCCATCTGCCGGGAAATTGTAAAAATAGACAAATCACCCATCTTTGCAATAAATAAAATGATAACAAAGATACAAGACGACAACAACAAATAGGGCCCCTGGGGGGGGGCAAAGATATATATATGCTTGACTTCTACCCAAGCCCCCCCCAAAAAAAACCCCACTGAACTCTCGCAGAGGCACCTCAGAAAACAGCTGGGGATCTGTTTCTGGAAACCCTCTCGAGTAGGGGTGGGGAACGACCCCTGAAATCATCAATACCACCTAACATCCTACGTCTCACCAAAGAGAAGCAGCTCTAGGTGTCACATTAGGGGCAGGTTAAGTAAATGTTCGACTGGTACGGCCCACGAATACTGTTGTAAATAGCCAGAAAGAAGGCGCTCCACCCTGCTCAAGGGTAAAAGTTAACTCTGCACACGTGGGGCCATTTGAGCCGGAGTCAAGTAACAACAAGAACAACTTATAAAAACATTTCAGAATACCCAAGGTGATTTTAGGGACCACAGCCTTGGGATCCCTGCGGAGCAGTTGTCCTCTGTCCACATGGGGTCACTGTGTGTCAGAAATGACTTGACGACAGCTAATGACATCCCAAAGCCAGGTAAGTATGGTGCTCTGGGGCAGAAGCTGAAGCCCAGCATTTAAGGGGACACTGGCCTCCAGGGCATCTCTGCAAGCTATACTCATTGATGGGTATCGGTAGAGAAAGATGATGGCAAACCCCAGTTGGGTCTAAAGACATAAGCTCCCTGTCCAGGCTGGGGTATCCAAAGGAGTGCAGCAAACCCCTTTTGAGGCCACCACCAAATTCTTCGAGGGGGGTCCATGTTTCTCATGAAAAAGGGACGGTCCTGATCTTGTCTCAAACTTCTCTTCTGAAGGAAACCCTGTCCTATGGCAAGGAGGAGATGGGCAGATAGGAACCAGACCCGGGAGATGGTGTCAGCCGAGAGGCAAATGAAGGATGAGAGAGAAGAGATCATGCAATGAGGGTGGAGGCAGAGGAGAACTTCAGATTAGTGAGATGGAGACGGGGAAAGCGCAGTGTCATCTTTAGACTTTAGGAACATGGAACCCACACTCACCCTAACTATCCTCCAGACACAGCCCTCTTGTTGAATGAGAGATTCTCCAAGTCAGAGGGACAGTGTGCTTCTTTCTGAGTGTCCAACACAAAACTCACTGCTGTCAAGTTGCTCTGACCCATGAGGCCCCTGCAGGACAGAGTGAAGCGGCACCACAAAATTCCCAAAGCTGTAACTCTCCATAAAAGCAGATGACCGTGTCCTTCTCTCTCTGAGAAGCTGCTGGGTTTGAACCGCCAGCCTTCTGCTGAGTAGCTGGGTGCTTAATCATGGGGCCATCAAAACCAAACCCAAACCCACTGCCATTGAATTGATGCTGAGTCACAGTGACCCTATAAGACACGGTAGACCTGCCCAGGGGAGCTTCAGAGACTGTAACTCTATGGGAGCAGAAACCGCAGGACTCTGGAATTCCCTGTCCAAACAGTGCATCCAAGTGAAGGCAATCCCCGACCCCCACCACCCACCGCCAGATGACCACAGCCCTAGGCCCACGGAGGGGCGGCTGTTTGAGGGAAGTGGGGACAGATTTTTAACGTGAAGGCCGAGATAGCACGTGTGTTCGTTGGCTAGAGCTGGATATAGAATTGGAAGTCCCCGGAAAGAAGGGGTCCCTCAGGGAGGGAATGTCAGCTCCCCATGCCTTCTCATTCTTTGGAATCCTTTTCTGAAACCCTCTGCCACCTTCTTACTGTCCACAAGGTGGTGCTCCTTGCCCGTCAATGTTCCTGCCTGCCCTTGCCCTGAAATCTCGCTGGTTAACCCAGTGGTTCAAAAAGAAATTTGTCAAATCATGAAATGGATGCATGAATGGGGTGATTTTCTGTATGACTTGTTGCTGTGTTGAAAAGAACTTTAAAACGCTGTACTTTAAAATAGCAGGCATTTGTTACTTCATTCCATTCCTGAGGGTCCAGAGGCTGAGCAGAGCTGGGCTGGGTTGTTCGAGCTTCCTCTTTCACAAGGGTCAGGCAAGCTTGTCTGTAGGGGCAGCAGTCCTGGGAGGATTGACAGGGGTCAAGGGTCTGCTTTAGGCAGGAGGCCTCAGCAATCACCTCCTGCCTGTTCTGGGAGCCTCATGCCCTGCGCGCTCCCTTCCCCCGAGGGAGTTATCGGACAGGGAGGAGGGAGTCTCCAAGCTGTTAGAACCTAGCCTCAGAAGTGATGTACCTTTATTTCTCCCACCTTCTCTATGCACACAGACCAACCTTGACACAAGGTGCTGGAAACTACTCAAGGGAAAGAAGGTCATTGTGCCAGTTAGGTTTATTGTGCCAACGATGCCTAGGCTTAGGAGCATGTGGGCTGAGTTTAATCGGTTAGTAACTTGATTAGTGGATGACCACGATAAATGCATTCCCAGGTCTCTCTCTCTCTCTCTCTCTCTCTCTCTCTCTCTCTCTCTCTCTCTCGTAATCAGACCAGTGTGCTGTTGTATGTTAGTCTGGGTTGACTAGAGAAACAAATCCAGAGACATTCAGATGAATGTGAGAGAGTTTTATATCCAAGAGTAATAGTATATTATGAAAACACCCTGGCCCAGTCCAGATCAAGTTCAGTATTAGTCCATAAATCCGGTATTAGCACAGCTGAAAGAAGTTGGGGAGAAAGATCCAGAAGGATAGAGCAATGTCTTGGCATATTAGGTCTCAGGCCCCTTGATCAGGGCTTGGGCCTGCTGTCCCTGCGATCAGTTCCTGTCACGTGGGACCCGTGCGCTCCCCACTCCCCCTCTGGAGGCATCTTTCCTGGCAAACAACCTGGCGGCTTCTAGCGGGGTGCCTACTGCTTGCCCAGAGATCCAGGTAGCAATTGGAGATGGAGAGCGGAGAAGGGGGTAGCGGCGCAGGGCCAGGACACCAGCAGAAAGCAAGCAGGACAGCTGGCTCCCCTGGGCAGCTAGCCACGTGCCTGGCAACTCCATGACAACGGCCACAAAGCCACGACTCTAAGCCGTGTCCTCTACAAGGCATTGATAGACAAAAGTAGGGAAAAGAAACCCCAAGATGCTGGGCGGGGTCGATACCCACAGAACGGGGTGGGGGAAGAACTGGGGCCTCTTCTTGGGCCTCCCCACTCTCCAAAATGACTCTCGCACCATTGCATCTCGCCTTGGGCCGCCCACAGGAGCCCTGGTGGTGTTGTAGTTTTACATATTGGTCAGCATATTGGTGGGCAGTGACTCTGCGCCTGCGGAGCTAACTCACGGAGTTAACCGGGTCTCCCGGGTCCTGCGCGGTCGCTCAGAGCCATCAGCGACTCAATGGCAGTGAGCTGGTTTGTACTTCCACTCTTCTTGCTCTCAGCTGCTGGGTGACATTCCTTTAAGACAGGGATGTCAAACTGCCGCCTCCCCCCGCCTCCCAAAGTAATTTTTTGTGGCCCATGATGCCCGGAAATGAAATGAAAATAGAAAAAATTGTTAAGAAAATAGCACTTAGGGGAGATGGAAGCAATAGCATACACACAATTCCCTCGATAACCCTTTAACTGCTGAAGACGAATAAAATCACAAAAGCCAAGGTGCTCGTTTTTCACAATACTGTGGTAAAATTGAAGAACTCAAAAATGAATTCGATAGACGTTATAGTGCTGCCAAAGAGCTACAAGAAAATGC
Organism: Nesogale talazaci; assembly: GCA_004026705.1. Lineage (NCBI taxonomy): Eukaryota > Metazoa > Chordata > Mammalia > Afrosoricida > Tenrecidae > Nesogale > Nesogale talazaci. The sequence goes on from PVJH01021185.1 coordinate 12,805, forward strand.
TTTCCTTTTTACCGTGCAGTAACAATGAAATATGCAGCTTTCCTCTAGGTCTCAAACGCTTCCTCCTACCTAGTATCATGATCCCAATTCTACCCGACAAATCCAGCTAGAGCAGGGGATGTACGCTGGAGTCGGAAACATGGGGAATTCAAGACAGATGATCCCTTCAGGACCAGGGGTGGGAGTGGTGATACTGGGAGGGTGGAGGGAGGGTGGAGTAGAAAGGGGAAATCAACTGCAGGGATCTACATAGAACCTCCTCTCTGGGGCACAGACAACAGGGAAGTGTGTGAAGGGACGCCTTGGACAGTGCACGATATGAAAAAGTAACAAAAAAATTGTAAATTATTGGGCTGAGCCCCAGTGGTGTAAGAGGTTGAGTGCGGGACTGACTGCGGCCCACAGGCTTGGCGGTTCAAATCCAGCCGCGGCTCTTGGGAGCACCCCGGGTAGTGCCCACGACCACCAGAGGCAGTGATGTTAAAAAAAAGTTGTAAATCATTAAGGGTTCATGGGGGGAGGAGAGAGGGAAGGGAAACATGGGGACCTAAGTGGAGGGAGGATGTTTTGAGAGTGATGATGGTAACAAGTGTGCAAATGTGGCCTGCATGCATTGGTGTATGTATGGATTGTGATGGGAGTTGTATGAGCCCCCAATAAAATGATTCATTAAAAAAGGTGGGGGAGGGGGAAAGAGGAGCTTATACCAAGGGCTCAAGTAGAAAATACTTGGAAATGAATACACCAGTATGTGTATAAATATGCTTGATACAAATGATGTATTGAACGTTATGAGTTGTAAGAGCCCCCAATAAAATCATTGAAAAAATGTTTCCCTTTTCATTGGGCTTTTTCCCTTTGAAGTTGCAAATGCTCCAGCTTTGATACGACTGGAATTAATTGATGTCCAGAGTGATTTGGTTTTAAAAGACAAATCTCAAGAAGTAGGAATTCCCCAATTTTTTTTTATTTTGGTGAGAAATACCCCAAAATTAAAAAGTTTGCTGCACAAATTTTATGCTATCTTGGTAGTAAATACTTGTATGAGCAACTATTTTCATGCATAAAATTAAATAAAAATTGGGCTGAGCCCTGGTGGCGTAGTGGTTGTGCGCGGGACTGCGGCCCACTGGGACAGAGGTTCAATTCCAGCAGTGGGGCTGGACCTCCTACTCCCACCACCGGAGAGCAGTGATGCCCCCCCCCAAAAAAATTAAATTAAATTAAAATTACAGATAAGATTAACTGGTAAACACCTATCTGCCTTAATGAAGATTGTCAGTTCTCAGTCTTTGAATCCAGATATTGGAAAACTAGTAGGAGGAAAGCACTGGCAAGTATCGGGTAAAAAAGAATAATTTTAGATTAATAATACCTTAAATAAAATAAATGCTTAAAAAAAAAGGAGGGGGAGGGGCTGAGCCCCAGTGGCATAGTGGTTGTGTGTGGGACTGCAGCCCACTGGGATGGAGGTTCAAATCCAGCAGCAAGGCTGGGCCTCCTATGCCACCACTAGAGGGCAGCCCCCCCCCAAAAAAAAACTTACCCAGAAACCCCTGGGAACAGTCAGCCCTCCTCTGTCCTCGGTCATTATGAGTTGGACTACAGGGGGCCTGCCGCAGTGGGGTTGATTTGTTGTTGTTGCTGCTGCTGTTCAGACATTCTGCTTTGTAGGTGTGGAGGGGTGCTCATTTTGCCTCTGATTTGCCTCTTTCTCTCATGACTAATGCCTTCACTGCCAGCTCTTCCATGCACAAACCCGTAAACAAGGGCTGTGCATCATAATCAGGAATCCATCGATCTGTCCCAGTCTCTAGGTAGTTGCTTCTGTTGGCTGTTTACGGTGGGATTGGAAGCCCTGCTGTAGGGCTGTTTGTTGGGCTGAGACCTCTGTGGTTGGCGATTTGAAACCACCACCAGCTCCTCAGGAGTGGGCTTTCTACTCCCATAAATGCTTAGAGTCTCCAGGAATCCACAGGGGTCTCAATGAGTCACCACCGACTCACTGACAGTGAATTGTTTTGGAAGCTAGATGTGCTAGTCTGTGGCTGGCTCATTATTCTTGGAAGTGGGGGTGGCAGAAGTCACCAGGGGGGCCTGCTGTGTGAGTTAAGCCATAGAGGCCTGCGTTCTGAAGGTTGGAGCTTCGAAATGATTTAAATTATTTCTGCACTGGTTAAATAACCCACCAAGGGACGTTAGCACCGCTGTTCTGGCAGCCTGAGGAACTTAGCAAAAGCAACCGGCCAACCCAACCAGGAAAGTGGTTGTGGCAAAAAAAGGATGAAGATGCCCCCAAGGAAGGGTCAGTACTGACTTTCTCATTCCGTTTTCCCCGCTGACCTGACTGTGAAATCCCATCCACTCTCCACTCCGGTGACACTCGCAGGGTTCCCCGATGGCTGGTGTTAGAAGGAGACCGCCAGGCTTTTCTCCCAAGGGGCCTCAGCGGGGACCCACAGCCCCAACCTTTTAGTCGAGGGTGTTGACTGTTACCTGTGGTGTATTTTTAATCGAGAAATCTAAGTACGCACCAAGCAATAGAGTTGCTTAGCTTAGAAGGGTGGCAGCGGGGCTCAGAGCTGCAGGTTCAAGTTGCCTAATCAAAACTCTTCAGGAAAAAGCTTCTTTGAGAGAGTGTGGTCTTCCCTCATGGCTGTCACCCCACTCCTAGGGCGGCAGTTCTCAACCTTACTAATGCCGCAACCCTTTCAAGCAGTTCCTCGCGTTGTGGTGGCTCCCAACTCTAACAGTATTTTTGTTGTCACTTCATAACTGTCACTCTGCTCCTGTTATGAATCGGGCAACCCTTGGGAACAGGTCATGCAACCCCTAAAGGGGTTTAGAACCACTGTCCTAGGGAAAAAAAGGTAAAATTGTATGAAGTCCTGGTGCTACTGTCCAGCAATTCTTGAGCTGCTAACTACCACTTCAAACTCATTCACATCGCTTGAGGTCTAATTTACTCAAAGGCAAGAGAGGTTTTGTTTTTTGGGATGAGGTTGTTCTAGGTGCTCAATTCGTCCATCTTGATCTACCAGTCCATCAGAAATGTAGTGTGGGTAGATCGCCTAGCATTAAAAAAATAGATGTTTGCCATTCATCAATCCTGTCACTTAATTGATATACAGTGCAGCCAATGAAATGCAATCTCAGGTGTCAAACACGTGTGCAAACAGCTGCATTAAGTGCAGCAAAATGGACAAACTAGGTTAGTGCCAAGTTTGTTTTTTTCTCTTGAATGTAAGGAAGGATATTAAAATGAGTAGGGCCCTGAGCAGGACCAAGTAAGAAGACAAAAATATATCACTTTCATACAGAATGGGAGATTTTGACACTACAAGCTAACATTCAGCTGAAGTCCAGAGCACATGAATAGTTCTGGAACTTACTCACAGAGGGAAAGTACCCAAACGGGAGGAAAATGTGCTGCCTCCTTGACTGCATTATTCAGCTCAACTTATTCATGTGACTCAGCCTTTTCCCACATCAAGATCACTAAGTCCAAGTACCGTTCAACCATGACTGATGATCATGTATAAGTGTGCTTGAGGCTGGCTGTCAGCAGCTACTGTCCAGGCTATGCATCCCTGGTTCATTCCATTCAGTGCAAGTCATCAGAGTCAACTGTGGTCATGACAAAAAACGTACATAGTTTATTGTTTGAGTTGTGCAATATGAACTCATGCAGTTATGCCAGGTACACAAACATACCTTGAACGTATATAGAATTTTCAATGCATTTATGAATGAATGTAATAAATATATATGTTTAACATTCTTAATCCCCCAGTTCCCTCCTGTTTAGCATCTCTGTAGTTGGTAGGTCATTTTGATTTGATCATTTTATAAGTAACTCACATGCTGAACAAGTGCCCCTGTTCTAGGCAAACAAAGCTGTAGATCCATGTTGCCCCCTTGTGGTCATATTCCCCCCTCCATGCATTCCCCCCTCAACATCTAAATAAGCTCAAACAATGCCGGCGAGTTGATTTTGACTCCCAGCAGCCCCATGTCACAGGTGAGCCTGCCCCTGTGGGTGCCCACGGCTGTAACTGTTTGTGAGAGCAGGAGGTCTCATCTTTTTCCTGGGGGGTGGCTGCTGCTTTTAAACCGCCAACCTGCCTCTTGGCAGCCCTAGAGGTAACCTATTCCCTATGCCACCAGGGCCCGAGCGAGGGACAAGAAAAGTGCTCACACGAGAGATTAAAAGTAGAGGGCCGAGCCCCGGGGGCGTAGGGGTTGTGCACGGGACTGCGGCCCACTGGGATGGAGGTTCTATTCCAGCTCACAGGAGCAAAGGCTGGGCCTCCTACTCCCACCACCTGAGGGCAGTGATGCCCCACCCCCGCCCCCAAAAAAGTAAAATGGAGAAGAAACGTAAGCATGCAGAGAAGGGGAAGACAAAGGGGGAAAAGTAACATGGATTCATCTTCCAGGTCTCACCGAATCATAGGTGAGCTCCCTTCTTGTTTCCTGGACAAGAGAGTCTCTGCAGAGACAAGTCCTGGGGGCAATCCTATCTGCAATAAGGTGGGAAAGGCTCCTCTGAGTCCACGGGCCGAGTCGAGGGGGAGTTCAGGAGAGAAAGCCTTAGTGTTTCTTGGCAGACAGTAATCCCACTCAGGAGGCCGGGCAGGTGGGCGCCTTCTACCAAGACAAAGGGGGTGGGGCCTCCAAGAGCGACTGCAATCACCTGTCAACTTTGAACAGGGAAGAGGATGCTGTTTCCAGTACTCATGTCCATAGCCCAAAAGGAAGCCATGTACTTTTTAGGATAAGATGATAGTGTCTACACATTAGAAATAGCCTATATATATATATATCATCATATAGTGATCTGTCTTTTTTCTAGTGATAATTTAGCCTAATATCCTTCCACCCGGCTATGTACTCTTAGGCTTTTCAGCTTTGTTTTTTAAAAGAAAATGCACACACACTTGTTATGGATTGAATTGTGTCCCGCTCACTTTGCTTCCAAAAGATGTGTCAATTTGACTGGGCCACAAGTCTCAGCATTGTGGAATCATTCTCATTTTGTGATCTGATGTAATGATACCATGTGTTGTAAATTCTGAACCCTATGATGTCAGAGAAAACAATGTTAATGAGGGAGGATGCAATTGACAGGAGATATCTCTCTTTTGAGATAGGAAAGGGATCAGAGGAGCCTACTACCACAAAGAAAAGGGCTGGGAGGAAAGTATGTCATTTGAATCTGGGGTCTCTGTGCTGGGAACCTCTTAGACCCAGAGGAATATTGATTCCAAGCCCACAGGTGTTTTAAGGAGTCAAGGACCTTGTCTCAGGACCAACAGAGAACCAGCCTTCCCTTAGACCTGGTGTCTTGAATTTAGATATCTAGCTCCTTAACTGTGGGAGAATAAATTTGTTTGTTAAAATCATTCACTTGAATGTATCTGTCATAGCAGGTGTATGAGCAGATGACCAAAACAGCACCTCATTACTTTAATTGTAATGTCGTGATTGTACAGGCTTGAGGCCATCCCAATTTGGAGCTCACAGGTTAAAAGAGTACTCGTGTATTCTCCTCGGGTGAGGAGAATACTAAGTAATCCTTGAGACACCATATGCTTGGGCAACCAATGTTGGTATCACTTTGGAACATTGGTTAGAATGTGGGATCTCAGCCTCCCTTCCCACAGCAGTGAATTGGGACATGTTTGAATAAGGTCCTTTGGTGATACACACAAGTTTGAGAAGTGCTTCTCTAGACTGCTTGGATACCAAGTATTTGAAGCTCAGACATACTCAGAGGGTTGGGTCTGAGAAAGTCTTTCGCCTACAGCCCTTCCTGAACTCAAATCTTACCGGAACTGGAAACAGATTTTCGATGCCTCAACAAATCATGATAGACACACTTGCATGTTATTGTCGTTAGGTGCCATGGAGTCTTTTCTGACTCGTACTGACCTGTGCGCAGCAGAACAAAACACTGCGCGGTCCTAAGACATCCTCTCACTTGCTCCTGTGCTTGAGCCTCCAGTTGCAGCCGCCCTGTTAATCCATCACACCAAAGGCCTTTCTCTTCGTCACTGCCCCTCCACTTTACTGAGCACGATGTCCTTCTCTAGGGACTGGTCTTCCCTGACAATATGTCCAAAGTATATAAAACAAAAGTCTCACCTTCCTCGCCTCTACCAAGCATTCTGGCTGTCCTTTTTCCAAGAGACCGTACATTTGTTTGTCCTTTTAGCAGGCCATGGTACTCTCAAAATTCTTCTCCAGCACCACAATTGAAATGCACTGATTCTGCTTCAGTCTTCCTTATTTCATATCCACCTTTCACATGCATGTGAGGCACTGGAAAATACCAAGGTGTGAAAAAAAAATACCATGGTGTGGCAGTTCCACAATTTCATGTCAACTTGATAAATAAGAATTAAGGAGTAGAGTCTTGCCTGCCCATCAGGTCACAGCCTGGTGATCCCTGCTACTGGGCATGGCCTTCTCATGAGGATTCTAGGACTTCCTCTTTTTCTCCCTGAAGGCTGGACACACACTCTCTTTCTGCTTCACATTCCTGTTGACAAGCCACATGGAGCCCTGGAGATGCATCCACCGCCGTTGGAACCACAAGACTTTCCACCTACCGTCCTGTGATCTTCCTACATCCAGCATCAGTGCATGTGCTGTGTGAGGCTGAAGAGGAATTCATGGGCTAATATAGGACTTATGGGCTAACATTGAACTTATGGACTTGATATAGACTGAGCTGCGATGTCTGATTGATGTATAATTACTTCTTTTTTTTGGGGGGGGGGGCATCACTACCCTCAGGTGATGGGAGTAGGAGGCCCAGTCTTTGCTCCGTGGAGCCAGAATGGAACCTCCATCCCAGTGGGCCACAGTCTCGCGCACAACCACTATGCCACCAGGGTTCAGCCCCGATGTATAATTACTTCTTGATGGAAAGTTCTCTCACAAACAAATGAGTGCCTCTGAATTTGTGTGTCTAGTTACCTGGTGTGGCAGTCATGTGCTTATGTTAATTTTATGATTGAAATGTAGGGGTGGAGTCTAACCTGTTAATCTGGAGATAGTCATTGAGTAGCCAATGAGGCCTCCATGTGGGCATGGCTTTCTCCTGAGACTTCTGGGAAATCTCGCGATATTTCCCTCGTGAAGATGAAAAGCTATCTTCCCCACTGTTTGGGAGTTAGTCGGAGAGATGATGAATCACGGAAAAGACAAGATGGCAGTGTCTAAGAAGCTGGAGGAGCCGGTGGAGAGACCACACGGCTTTGCCCTGATGGAGACAGACCTCTGAAGCTGGAGCGGCATGCTGTTGATGGACCCTGAGCCCTAGAAGTGAGAAGCCATGTGGAGACCCCTGCCAGCGATGGGATTCTGCACCCACTGACCTGTGACTTCGTGAGTTGGAGGAGACTTTATAGATTGATTTCGGGCATATGGGTTAATATTGGACTTATGATTTTGAACTGGACTGGGCTCAATGTCCTGTTCCTCTTGTATATAAACCCTTTCCTTATTTTTTTTTTCTGGGCATCACTGCTCTCCGGTGATGGGAGTAGAAGGCCCAGCCCCACTGCTGGAATTGAACCTCTGTCCCAGTGGGCCGCAGTCCCACGCACAACCACTACACCACCGGGGCTCAGCCCCCAAGCCCTTTCCTTATATGTATATGTGTGTCTAAGAAATTTGTTCCTCTAGCCTACCCAGACTAACACACCTGGGCTAACATACATGATTTAGATCAGGTGTGCCTTACTCCTTCAGTAACATCCTTGCTTTTCAACCCTCCAAACATGCCTTGTGAAGCAAGAGTTACCTAATGCAATTCATTTTTGGATCTCTTGAGAGTTGTTTCCATGAACGCTGATTGTGGAGCTAAGGAAGATTAAATCCTTGACAACTTCAATCTTTTCTGCACTTATCTGCACTTTGGTTCTCTTTACATTGAGTTTTAATCCACAGGGAAGACTGCAACCTTTGATCTTCATCAGCAAGTGCTTCAAATCCTCCTCCCCTTCAAGCCAGGTTGCGTCATCTGCTTGCCAGTTGATAAGAAGCCTTCCTTGGATCCTGATGCTGCGTTCTTCTTCATATAGTCCGTCTTCTCGGATGATTTGCTCAGCATACACTTTGAATAAGTATGGTGAGAGGATACAACCCTGATTGAGGGAAGCTTTCCTGATTTTAAACCATGACGTATTCCCTGGTTCTATTCACACAACTGCCTCTTGATCCATAAACTGGTTTCACAAGAGCACGATTAAGGCTTCTGGAATCCCCTTTCTTCCCAAGGTTATTCATTGTTTGTTATGAACCATGGAGTTGAATGCTTTAGCGTAGTAAGTAAACCACATCTTGCATATGTCCTCTGCTTTGAGTCATGATCCACCTGATATCAGCAATGATATCTCTTGTTCTACATCCTCTTCTGAATTTGCCTGGAACTTCTGGCAGCTCCCTGCCAATGTACTACCTCAGCCATTGCTAGATGATCTTCAGTAAAATTTTAATTGCATGTGGTATCAATGATAATGATTTATAGCATGAGCTTTCTGTTGAGTCACCTTTAGAATGATAAAAATATGGATCTTGTCAATCAGTTGGCCAAGTACCTATCTCCCGAGTTCCTTGGCATAGATCAATAAGTTCTTCCAGTGTTGCATCAACTTGTTGAAACATCTCAATTGGCAGTCCATCAGTTCCTCCAGCCTCATGTAGGGGCAGATGCTTCAGTGCAGCTTGAGCTTCTTTCTTCAGTACCATTGGTTCTTGCCCATATGAAGCTGAAATGGTGGGATGCTGGCTAGTTGCTTGTTTTGTTTTGGGTTGCTTTTTTTGGGGGGGGGGTACAGTGACTCTAAGTATTCTTTCTAATTTCTTTTGATGATTCCTGCAGCATTCACTATTTTTCGAGGCTTAAATTCGAGGCTTAAATTTTTCTTGAGTTCTTTCAATTTAAGATATACTGAGCAGGTTCTTCTTTTTGTTTTATAACTCTAGGTCTTTGAACATGTCATTATAATATTTCCCTTCGTCTTCTCGAGCTGCCCTTTGAAATTTTCTCTTCATCTCTGTGACTTCATCATTTCTTCCATTTGCCTTAGCTCCTCCATAGTTAACAGCAAGTTTCAGAATCTCTTCTGACATCCCCACTGATCTTTTCTTTCCTTCCTGTATTTTAAATGACCTTTTGCTTTCTTCATGAATGATGTTATGTCCTCCCACAGCAGGTCTTCTGTCATTCGTGTTAAATGTATCAAATTTGTTCTTGAGATAGTCTAGAAATTCAGAAGGGATAGACTCCAGTATGTACTGTGGCTCTCATGGGCTAGTTTTAATTTTCCTCAGCTTCAACCTGAACTTACATTTGAACAATTAATAGTATCCCACAGTCAATTCCTGGCCTGGTTTTAACTGCTGATATTGAGCTTCTCTGTCATCTCTTCCCACAAATGTAGTCAATTTGATTTCTGTGAATTCCAGCTGGAGATGACCAGGTGTATAGTTGCTATTAAGTTGTTGAAAAAGGTATTTATTATCAACAAGTTATTAGTCCTTCAAAATTCTATCATGTAATCCCTAGCTTCATTTATACCCAGTTTATATTTCCAAGTATTGTTCCTTCCTTTTCATATCCAACTGTTGCATTCCAATCACCACTAATTATGAATGCATCTTGGTTGCATATTTAATCAATTTCTGTCTGATGACATTAACAGAATCCTTCAACTTCTTGACTAGCTTTAGTGGTTGGTACATAAATTTGAATAATAGATGTATTGATTGGATTTCCTTGAAGGCAATAGATGTAATCCTATCACACCATTGTACTTTAAAACAGATCTCGAAATATCCTTTTTGACAATGAATGCAAAGCTTTTCCTCTTGACTGTGTCATTCCTGTCATAGATCCTCTGATTCAAAATGATCGACCAATCCATTTCAGCTCACTAATGCTTAAAATACTGATCTTTATGCCATCCATCTCATGCAACCTTCAGTGTGGATTACAATGCAATGTAGAGAAGACAAAATCTCCACAACTAGACCAATAGATAACATCATGACATATGAAGAAAAAGTCAAAGTTGTTGAGAATTTTGTCTTGCTTGGATCCACAATCACTGCTCAATCAAGAGATCAAAAGATGAGTTGCATTAGATTAACCTGCTGCACAAGACCTCTTTTGAGTACTGAAAAGCAAGAATGTTAGTTTAAGTACTGAGGTGCACCTGCCCCGAGCCATGGTATTTTCCATTGCCTCATATGCATGGTGCAAGTTGGACATTGAATAAAGAAGACCAAAGTAGAACTGATGTATTTGAGTTGTTGTGGAGAAGAATACTGAAAGTTCCGTAGACTGTTAAAAGAGCAAACTGGTATTTTTGCAAGAAGTTAGGCCAGAGCTTACTTCATCCTACATGCTCAGGAGAGAGTAGGCCCTGGAGAAAAACATCATCTCATCAAGTGCAGGGGCAGTGAAATAGAGGGAGGCCCTTGAAGAGATGGACTGACACAGTGGCTACAACAATGGACTCAGGCATAAGAACAATTAAGAGGATGGCCCAGGACTAGGCGGTGTTTTGCTCTAGTGTGCACTCAGTCAGAAATGACTAGATGGAGCCTGATAATAACAACAAAATTTCCATTTTGACAGCCTGCAATTTTCCTATATGCATACTTTGTACCTCCCAAGTTTCAATTAGTAGTATATTTTTCCAACTGTCTCTTCTCACCATGAGTTGGGCCCTATCAGAAAATGATGATCCTTCACAAACGTCATTCCATTCACATCACCCCACTCTACCTCTAATCAACCACTGCATACTGCTGGCAAATTTTGCATTCATCCATTTGAGTGGCACAAATGGTTTGCATTGAGCTATTAATCTAAAGCCTGGTGGTTTGAACCCACCCAGCGGGACATGGAAGAAAGGCCTGGCAATCGGCTTCCATGAAGATTACAATTCAGAAAACTCCCCGAAGCAGGTTTACTCTGTGTGTAGGATTACCATAAATTGGAATTGACTCAATGGCAGCCAGTTTTATATTTCGATCCTGCCACCTTCTCATCTTTGTCTGCTTCATGTTTATATCTGTTCAAAAAAGAGGTATTCAGTCAGTCAATATCATTGTGTGGTGGCTATCTTTACAGAATTTGCACAGAGAAAAACACTTTTCTACCTTGGCCTGTCTGCTAGCACGTTACCCAAAGCCCCAGGAAACTGGAGAAAAGCTAGGGTTGGTAAAGCATTATCACAGACCATATGTGTGGGCTAGAGGTCCATTTTTGAAGGCAAAGGACAGGTTCCCCCTTTCATGGGTGATCTAGTTCAGAGAGCTCCTTATGTACTGACAGCTGGTGGCTAGACTTAGCCACGTTTAAGGGTTTGTTCAATATTATTAATCAAGAAATAATATGAATCCTTTGTGGTGGTGGTTGATCATTCCTTTCTAAGAGATCAATAGCTAAATTGGATTTCTTGTCATTACCTTATTCATGAGTGTAGGTACCAAAGCCAATGTGTTAGTCTGGGTTGACTCGAAAAACAAATTCATAGACACACTCATATGTGTATAAGAAAGGACTTTATATACGAGAGTAATTGACTATAGAGAAAATATCCCAACCCAGCCCAGATCAAGCTCATAAGTCTGATCTTAGCCCTTGTGTCTGAGACCAATCTATAATGCCCTCTTCAGACTCACACAACACATGCACTGACACTGAACTCAGGAAAATCATAGGCCAACGGATTGGACATCTTATGGATCCAGTGGCATTGCAAACATCTCAGCACTGGACCCCACATGGTTCCTTCAACTTCAAAATTCTGACTGCCTCAGGGTAGCCTCGTGTGACTTCTAATCAGAAATGTCTCGCAGGGAGTGAGCCTTGTCAGTACAGAGTCTTCAAGAGAGTGAGCAGAGAGAGTGTCTCTCGCCTCAAAGGAGGAAACACAGGAGTTCCCAGAGTCCTGGGAGAAGGCCATGCCCACACAGAGGCCTCGTTGACTACGTAGAGTCCACCCTTTCACTTTTAATCCTCTCAAGTCCCAAACTGACACCAGATTATGTAACTACCAGAGCCTTCTGCATGACAATTTGACTACCATTAGACAAGATCTTTGAAAAAGGTTTTGTAAAACAACCCTAGAATACAACGTGGTAAGTAACCCTACAACTTGTCTTTTTATAGCCAGGCAGCCTCACTGATTTCCCAACATAGGAAGCTGTACACTTTAAACCAAATAATGAAATGTTATAGTTAGCTACCAGCTTTTTTTCTTTCTTTTTCACTGTGCAACCCACTTCAGTGTCTGAAGCCCAAGGGATAAAACCAGGCAATGGTTTGGGGTTACAGTTTGCTTTGGCATGGGGCACTTTGAGATTGACCCTAGCATAAATCCAAACCCAAGCAGTAGCTACCAGGTTTAACTAGCTCATTTGTTCAGCTGATGCTCAGAAATCTAGTGACTGATTTAAAATTAAACTTCTTGTTCCTGCCGGAGCAAAATCCAGCACAGTATTTCCCATAGTGAGTGATTCTATTCTCTGTGTGCTTGTCGGGAGCAGGGGCCAGTCACTGGGGGGTGTGTGTAATTGGAATGACCCATGGGGGCATACATAAACAGATACCTATACTTTATCCTGGCTACAGCACAAAAGGTTTAATTACCAAGGGAGTGCCACAAAAACAAAACAAAACCTGAAAACACACAATGAAAGGACCCTGTCTATTATCACTCTGCCTAGGACAGTATAACACGATGGACAGGTGGATGGACTGCAAAATTACATTTAAGGTTTTACAATTGTGAGTAGGGTGAAAATAATCCTCCCCCTCCTCCTCCTCTCCCTCCCCCCTCACCTTCTCCCTCCCCCTCCTCCTTTCAGACTGTAGAACTCCCCCAACAGGGTTTCCTGGGGCAAGCAGACAGCCTCACTGTCCTCTCTGGGAAGTGGTCATAGATTCAAACCGCTGATCTGCAGGTAGCCGCCCGGCCGAATGACTTGCCAGACATGAACTCTCTGCTGGTCTCCGCTCTGTATTTCTAGAGGCAGTCCAGGTTTTCCCATTGAGCCCTAAACCAGTCGGGATTTTTGCTTCCAGGAATAGCTGATCCGCGCCTGGTTTTTCTTTCTGTCTGTCGGCCTGGTGCTGACAGCTGCTGCCGCGAGTCCCCACCCCCCAGCCCGACCCCTCCCCACCCTCCTCCCCTCCTGGCGGCGCCTTCCTAGCAACCCAGCAAGTCCTCGGCAACCGGGGCCTTTTCCCCTCTTCCTTCTTTCCTTGTCATCTTTTTTCAAAGCAGCTTCCCACCAGGGTTTTCCTTCTGTCGCAAATGGCACACACGCACACGTACACACACGCACACACACACACCACCACCACCACCACCCACCCAACCCTCCCTTCCACCCCCACCCCGTCTTTCCTTGAAACCCAACAGGGCCCCTATGTAGGCTTTTAAAGACCACTTTTTAGAAATTGGGGACAAAGTGGAGAGTGTGCCTTCATGGCCAGAATCGTCCTGGGGGGTGAGAAGGGAGAAGAACACACTGAAAACACTCAAGACAAAAGGGAGTTCATGAGCTGCACAAAGCCCCGCCCTGTTAGCACTCCGAGGGGTGTGTCTGTCTAGCGTGGGCACAGCTGCACTGGCCTCGAGGAGGAGGGCGCGGGAGCATCCATAAATAAGACTTACAGCCTCGGAGAGCCCATGGGCGGGGCAGAAGCTTGCCAAGGCTGCATGTCTTTCATGGAAGCAGATGGCGTCAGTGTGGCCCGTGGGCCCGGAGCAGCTTTGAGAATGATGAGTCTGGCTCCCAAGACCCCAGCAAGCCCAACTTGACACATAGCAGCCTTCTTTTATTTCTAAAAAAAACCCAAAACACACACACACACACACACAAAACAAAGAACTGTAGCATCTTCCTTTTTCAAGCTTATTATAAATTTACCAGTTATTATCATAACAAAGCATCAAAAGAAAATGGAGTACACAATCACTGTGTGAGATAGTTCAAGTTTATTGTGCCAAGCTGGCTGATAAACACGTGTGGGATTAATTGAAGGGCGGAGCGATAACTGGCTCAGTGAGCCTCACCTTTCTAGTTCTCTGGTCTCTTGCTTTCTGCTGGTCAGACCAGGATGTAGCTGCTCTGGTCAGTTCCCTGCTTCAGCTGACAAGGCTCACTTCCTGCAAGACATCCTTCAGGAGAAGCCACATGGACCTACCCTGATGCTGCCCCGGGTGCGGGAGCTGTGTGTAGAGACCCCTGCCAGCACTGAGATGCTTACGTGCTCCCGAATTCTGCTTTCCTCCTGCAGTTGGCATCATTGCATATGTTTTATGAGATTGAGGAGGACTTTGTAACTAAGGATGGCTATGTGGGCTTGGACAGCACTGGATTGGAATGCTTTCTTAATGTGCTTAGCATGGTCACAGTTAAGTGAGATTAAAGTCTCCCCAGGGTCATTTCTAAGGAGCATTCTGGTTGTACTTCTTCCAACGTCGGGGGTTCATTTTTTGGCAGTCCAGGCTGTATTCTTCCTTCTTCACCTGCAAGATGGACACAAGCGACAAGTTGCCCTCCTCCAGGTCTCCAAAGGGACTACCAAATTCTCTGATCTGCCCTGGTATACTATAGAAAATTATTTGTATGATTAATGAAAATAAAACACACCTCGTGGTAAAAGAGAGAGAGCTTTATATTAAGAAGTAATTATAGATCAAGCAAACATCCCAGCCCAGTCCGGATCAAGACCATAAGTCTGTTTCTACCCCATAAGTCCCTTCTCAGACTCCTGCAGCCACATGCAACAATGCAGAATGCAGGGACATCACTGACTGGTGGATGCAAAGCCTTGTGGATCCACTGATGGCGGTGGCATCACAGGGCTCTCACAGCTCCCATCGTGACTCTAACAGGGAGATGAAGACGGAGAGAGAAGGGCCAGCCTCCAGCAAGCCATTTATATAAGTCAAGCCTCCAAATGAGGTCATCAAGCTGCAACTGATTGAAAGTCTAAACTCCACCCCTTTATCTATCAGGTTAACATGAAATTATATATGGCAGATGGGATTAAATCCTAATTTTGATTTGCATCTGCCTAATGGCTAAGGATTGAGAGTATCTTTTCATGTGTCTATTGGCTTCTTGAATTGTGTATTGATTAAGAAAAGATTTTAATACAGAAAATGCTAGAGACTTCAAAGAGTTTATGGGAAAATTCCATTATACTTCAATACCAATTTTTTGAAATGCTCTTCTATTTAAGGTATTTTTATTTTGGCATCACTGCCCTCTGGTGGGAGTGGGAGGCCCGGCCTTGCTTCTGGAGAGCTGCTGCTGGATTTGAACCGCCAAGCCAGTGGGCCGCAGTCCCGCACTCAACCACTATGCTACCGGGGCTCAGCCCCTAAAGTTTTATTTTGTTTTTGCTTCTAGGTGCAATTTTGACAAAAAAAAATTTTTTTTATTACATGCCATTCTAGTTGTGATTACTGAAAAAAATAAATGTTGTCCTCCTTTGAAGTATTTTTTTGTTTAATTGCTTTTTGAAGTCAACGTGGTTGGTCTTTTGGGATTACACATTCTGAAATTATATTTGGGTAACAGAATGTTGTCTGTTCTACTTCTATATCTAATACTCAGTGTTTTATCTGTTCCTATTTTGGAAGTCATCTAGAAATATGTGACAAAACAATAAAAAAAGTTTGCAACTTTGACCCAGCAATTTCATACCTAGAAATGTATGCAACTAAAATAATTCACATAAAGTTAAAGAGATATTTATCACACTTCTATTTCTTATAATAAGTTAGTAATTTCCATAATATCTCAAAATAAGAGATGGCTTAAATAAATTACATCTTTATGTTAAGGAAAGCACTGGCCGCCATTGGTATTGACAATGAGGATGAATGCTTGCTTGCCAAGATGGAAAGACATTCGAATTTTTTTTTAATAGGCAATTTATACACAAGGGATTCAAAAAAAATATTGCTCCTAAAGTGCTAGTTAATGTATGCATGGTTTATACCACACAAAATGTGTTTAAACATGTCTCTGTACTCAATGGATGCTGTAGACAGGTTCTCTCTCAATAATGCATTTATCTGAGTCTCACAGAATGTCTTTCAAAAAAAAATAAAAAGGATATTTCTTGTGCCATGGGAAAAATATTAGTTTTGAGGTCAAGGCTAAGTTTTAACAACATTTAAGAGGATATCTCCCCCAAATAGTTGAAACTTTGCAACAAGCTTACAAGAACCTTGCTGCAAACAAAGCAACATTTTCCAGATGGAGCAAGCCTTTTAAGGAAGGTTAGGAAGGCCACAAAGAGGAGCCATGGAAAAGAAGCACATCAACCTTGACAACCAAGGAAACTGTGACTGAAGTCCAGAAGTGGATGGAGGAGGACTACAGAATTGCCATTGGAGTGCTGGCTACGAAAGGTGTGATATCACATGGTGTCGGATGAAGATATGATTTTTCCACAATTATATCGCCTCCAAAAATAGTAAGCAAATATTAGTAAGCATTTGCCAGCATCTGGTGGGAGGTCAGAAATTTAGTTATTCTTCCTGAAAGTTTCAGCCTGCCAGACCTCTGGTTGCAGGGCCCACCCCCTGCTGTTATATCACAGTAGATTGCCTCTCCCTGAAGCCTGCCAACCACCAGTCTGGTCCCAGGAGACAAAGTACATACACTCCTCTAAATGGTCTCTGAAGAGCCAGAGAACTAGTCAAACCTGTTCTGCCACATCCAGGAGTCTGGGGTCTGCCCTTGTCACATACCTGCCTTTCCTATATGTGTGCCCCTCTATCATTCCTCCCATTACTGTATTACCTAAAGTACCACTCTTTCCTGTGACATATGATCGTACCTGTAATTAGGGGCCTTGCATGTCTCCAAAAGATATATAAGGCTTGGTCAGAATAACCAAGGTCTCTCTTTCTCTCTCTCTCTCTCTCTCTCTCTCCTCCCTCTCTTCCCCCAACTCATCTCCCTCTCCTTCCTGTTCCCCTTCCCCATGTCCTCTCCTCCCTCTTCATTCTCTCTCTCCATGTGGACTACCAAGTGGGGCTGAGGTGAGCATGCTACCATGAAATGTATCTGATTCCATTACTTCTCTCTTATTCTCTATGATCTTACTATAATTATCACTTATTTCTTTTTGTTTGTTTTTTTGTTTTTTTTGTTTTTGTTTTTGGGCATCACTGCTCTCCGGCGGTGGGAGTAGGAGGCCCAGCCCCACTGCTGGAATTGAACCTCCATCCCAGTGGGCCGCAGTCCCGCGCACAACCATTATGCCACCGGGGCTCAGCCCATCACTTATTTCTTATTCTCTATGACTTTACTATAATAATAATTATCACCATACAATTGCACCTATTGAACCCATGATGATAATGTTAGAGGCTGGTACTCTGACAACGTGGCTCAGCATTTTCAATTTTAAGTTAATATCTTGGCCTCAGCAAACCAAAATGAGTGCTAAAAGTGTTGTACGAAAATCAGCTAGCTCAAAGATCTGATCTTTCTATCAAGCCTTTAAGCAAAATCACAGTCAAGGAAGTGGATTTTATGAAGTAAAACCTATTCAAGAAGGAGTCATAGATTTTCCAATGTGATCTAGAGAGCAAGATCCAATCTTATTCTGTTCTATTTGGCTTATGCTTGTGTATAATAGGATGTATTTCAGAGGTGTGCCACCACGGGGGGTCACCCACTTGAAGCTGTGCTACTTGTTTCTCTGTTTTTCAGTAAATGAAACCCAACGATGTTGAGCCTACAGGGACAGAAAACATAACAAGGACTTGACAGGGAGGAGGGACATAAGAAGGAAATGACATCAAGTTCAGGAAAAAGAAGTATGCCTGGAGACTGATTATGGAAAAATTTCACAATTATGTTTGACATGATTGAACTATGGAACAATATAAAATATGTATTAATTTCGGGCTGAGCCCCAGTGGCGTAGTGGTTGTGTGCTGGACTGCGGCCCATTGGGTTGGCGGTTCAAATCCAGCAGCAGCTCTCCAGGAACAAGGGTGGGCCTCCTACTCCCACCAGGGCAGTGATCCTCAAAAAATAAAGAATATATATATATATACATATATATATATGTATTAATTTCTAAGGTAGAGCAAAAATTTTTTTAAAGTGTAGACCAGTCTAATCTTGATTATGCAAGATCAAACTCGGTACCAGGCCAGTTGTCTTCTCTATAGATTAAGGTGAGATATCCCGCTTTTTAACAATTTATCCCACGCTGTTTTAAAATTAAATAAATATATTACAATACTATTTCTGCATTCTATGAATATTTCTGTTGCTCCATATAGACCAAATTTTTAATCAAGAACCTCCCCCTCCCCCTGGTAAGTGGTGTCCCGCTTAAAATCTGGTCACGTTACTATTGATAATGACCTGAATTAATACTGGGTGAAAGTAACTCTTAGTTGTCCCATGAGAGAAATTTCTTCCCTGGCTTTTTGAAGGCTAATGAGGGTCTTCTCCCTCCCCATTTGTATTTTTGCTTGTATATTAATATGATCTTACTCTTACCACCTTAGTGTGATTTGTCGTTCTCTGTTTTCTGTCGGGTTTCCCAGCTGTGAAGCACAGGAAGAAGGCATATATAATGATAATAACCAATACAAGGCATTATAGGGAATGAAGGAGGGGAGGATAGGCAATAGGGAGGGTAAGGAGATTTCGGGAGTAAACAATGAAGTCAGGAGGGGGAGGGAGCACTAGAACTGATCATGATTCCACAACTCAGTTTAAAGGCGATATAACCATAGGGAGTGGAGAAGGCCCTAAAATAGATGTGGTGGTGATTGTACAAATGCCCTCGATGAGATTGAACCATTGAATACAATCAATTGTATGATATGTGAATTACATGCCAATTAAACTGTCGGGGGGAAAAAACAGTAGCTTCTAAGAGGATCTGCTAGACCAGTTAAATTCAAGGCAGAGAGGTCCTAGCTCAGGAAACTATGGGATCCCCAAGGGGTTGGGTGTTAGATGGGGTTCTCTAGAGAAATAAAACCAGGACACTTATGAATATATATATATATATATATATATATGTATACACATATACATACATAGAGTAAGAAGGACTCTAACAGCTAATTAGTCCACACAGCAGTGCAGAGGGCTCATTTCAACTCACTTTCACGGGACAGTTAATATCCTGAAGGTTCCTCCATTCATTTGGCCTCAGGTCCAAGTTCAAGGAAGCAGGCAGCAGGGTCTGTCCTCAGGCTAGACAGGCAGAGTCTTCCTCCAGGCAGCAGACGACAGGGTGGGACAGCAACACTCAGTAGCATGAGCATGTAGCAAAGCAGGCTCTCATGGGGTCTTGGGCTGTGTGCAGAGTGACACAACCCATGGGTTGGCTCAGCCCCCAGGTAGAACAGCACATGGTTGAGGCAAAGAACTAGCTCAAGCAGCAAGCTGGTCGGTCAGACCACTAGGGAGAAAGAGAGACAGGACACCAGTCTCAGAAAACCTTTATCTCGGTTGCCTACCAATCAAGCTGCAACCTGATTAAACTCCACCCACATATTCCTATGGAGGCCTAGTTGGCACAATAAATCTAACTCTGAAAGGTTGCATTGAAAGATTTTCTTGAAGGGCAAATGATGATTATGAGAATCTATTAAACAGAAGTTGTTTTTTTTTTTTGGCATCGCTGCCCTCTGGTGGTCGTGGGAGCTACCCAGCACTGCTCCTGAGAGCCACCGCTAGATTTGAACTGCCAAGCCCAAGAGCTGCAGTCCCGCACTCAACTTTTTATGCCATCGGTGCTCAGCCCTTTAAACAGAAGTTTTAAGAAATTTGAAAACTGTATTGGTGAGGAAAAGGCCTGGAAAGGCATGCCCAGGAATGTTCCCATCATGCCCATGAACCTGCTCATTCTTTGCGGGTATCAATTTTTGGTCTCACAAAAGATTCATTGAGAAACCCTACCCAATCCACTATACAGCCCTGCCATTCCCCTTCAGACTTCTTTTTGTTCCTCAGACTCAAAGAACAAATAAAGAAGCATGGTTTGAGCCCCTCAATGATTCCAAAATTTCCATTTAAATGTGAAATAAATCACGAAGTGCAGAATTCTTTAGGGAAGGGTTACAGAGATGGAAACTCTACTTTCTGAAGTGTAATTAAGCTAAGTGGGGATATGTAAAGGTGTCTATGATACAATAGCAATACTTTTTGACTTACCCTTATAAGGCCACATAAGTATAACAGCCCATTTTTAATATCCATGCCTTTTTAAAATATGTCTATGTTCACATAAGAAAAACTACAATGAGATATAAAGGAATATGGGGAACTGTGTTTTTCCTATATATCTCACTATTAATCACTTTAGTGATAAAATAAATATATTTTTTAAGAAGTCCTTTTTTGGAGGTATGAAAGTTTTTTGAAGGCCAACACTGAAAATTCTGAATAACAAAATGTTTTGGTGGAATTTTTAAAAATGCAAATGGCATCATGATAAGCATTGTTTTATGAGGATTGATGGAGTAGACGTGTTACATCTTTTAAAAAATGGATAACAGTAGAGTAAAAAGGTTTTTTTGATGGCCTGTATGAGTGGACATAAGAGAAATGGGGCAAAGGGAAAGATGTGATAAATATTACAAGGGAAACCTTGATGACATTGAAAGATGTACAGACGTAGGCTAATCAATCCAGAGCCAAGAGGGACATGGTTGCAATGAAAAAGGGAATCAGAAAGAAAAGAAAGTCAGTGTGTAGCAGGCTCCAGGAGAAGGAACTCCAAAGTCCAGATCTTTATTCGAGACAAGTTTATATACTGTACTTTTCTTTTTCTTTTTTTTAATTAAAATCATTTTATTGGGGACTTGTTCATAGTTTTTCACAATACATAAATAAATATACTGTGCCAAGCACCTTCGCACATCTGCTGCTTTATCATTCTCCGAATATCCGCTTTTCCACTTGAGCCCTTGATAACAGCTTCCCATCCTTTTCCCTCTTCCCCTGCTCTCCCTTCCCCAACCCTCGATACTTTATAATTTATTATTGTTCTGTCATATCTTACACTGCCAGACCTCTCCCCCAGCCCACTCCTTTGATATTTGTCCTCTAGATAGCTTATGTGTATATCCTTGCAGTTGGTTCATCTCTCCACCCCACCTTCTCTCCACCCATCCAGTAGCTCCAATCTCATCACTAGCGCCAAGAGGCTCATCTGTCCTGGGTTCCCCATACCTCCAGCTCCCCTCTCTACCAGTGTACCTTTTCCAGTCCTGCTGGATTTGTAAGGTAGAGTTAGTCCCACGATATTTGGAGGGAGGAAGCCTTCAGGAACTAGAAGAAAGTTGTATGCATCATCATTGCCTCGCTGCACCTTGACTAGTCTGTCTCCTCCCCATGACTCCCCTGTAAAGGGGTGACCAGTTATTTACCAGTGGGCCTTAGGTCCCCACCCTGCTCTCCCCCTCATTCATAATGATGTGATTCTTCTTTGGTGCTCGATACCTGCTCCCTTTGGCCCCTCTTGATCACACAGGCTGGTGTGCTTCTTCCATGTGGGCTTTACAGCTTCCGTGTTGAACGGCAACTCGTTTATCTTCAAGTCTTTGCGACTCCAGACACTTAATCATTTGGTAGCTGGGCACCAACCATTTCTTCCTCTCTGTTTGCCTCTGTATCCATTTGTCTGCAGCGATCGTATCAGCAGTCAACTGATCCATTGATTTTGATTTTTGTTCTTTGCTGCCTGATATCTGGTTGTTTCAGCACCATACTTTTCACTATCCTAATTCTGTGTCCAGTTCTCACAAGAAAGACTTTGTTGGCAATCTCTTTGAAGGCAGCAAAGAAGCAATAATATTTGAGACAGTTTGTCAATGGTCCGGAGGGGAAGATAAAGCCAGAAATAGGGAGTATAACTTAATATCTGCAGAATACTGTGTTTCAACTCTTTCCCAGGGGACAAGGGGGAAAGTGTCTACCTTACCATTGGTGAAGGTCAGGCCATGCAGTGCCTCAGCTTGCTGGGTTGAGTTGTCAGCTCCTTCCCACGGACTTGGCCTAACCCGTGGAATGTGATGGTTCTGTATGACATGAAGAAGGAAATGAAGTTCAGACTGTCCTGTAACTGCACTCTGTTCCTTGGAAGCCCAGGAATTCCTTTCCCAGACAATCTACTCCCACAGATGATAGCTTCCAGTTTTCCACAAAATCTGCTTTAAAGACCAAATGATATGAGGAATAAGGTACCCTGGGTGCCACCAAAGCAGTCAGGGACCAAGTTCATGTCTACCCAGGTGTCCCTGATCTGTCCCCCACCGTCCAAGTCCAAGTTCCACCCAGGAGGTGCCTCCATAGGCATTAATCTTCCCCTGCATCTAGCAGTTTCCCAGTACAGAGCACCTGAGCAGACAGGACACACTCCACTCCGTGTTCTTCTTTCTTTCTTTCTTTTTTTCCTTTTTTTAAAATTTAAATAATTTTATTGAGGACTCTTACAGCTATTATAACATTCAATACATCTTCTGTATTAAGCACATTTGCACACATGTTGCCACATTCATTTCCAAACATTTCCCACTTGAACCCTTGGTATAAGCTCCTCTTAAAAAGGGAGGGGGGGAAGTTCCTCTTTCTCCAGGTTCTTTCTTAGTGTCAGTAGGACCCTCCTCTGCTTGACTTTTAAAAGTCTTTTCTATCTCACCTGCCTCATGAACATAATGAAGTCTGCCTCTTTAACATCATAGAAGTTACAGCCCATAGAGTAATTACTTCAGACCACAAAATGGAGGATGGTTACATAACATCGAGAATGATGGCGCAGATAAATTGACATCTGTTTCAGGGGGACACAATTCAACCCATAACAGGCATCAGTGACCAGGCGCCATCGTCCGTATTGACTTTAGCAGCAGGCCTTGTTGTTAGCCGCCATCGACGGACTCGTGTTAGCTGCTCTGTGGCAAGCTCATGGGTAATACAAGGAAGCTCTGCTGGGTCCTGCGCCATCTTCTCGGTCATCGAATGCTCAAGGCCCCTGTTTCGTATATCAGGGCAGTTCATCTTCTTAAGGGTTTTCCTCATTTTTGCTGACCCTCTATTTTGCCAACCAGGATACTCCTTTCGAATGATCAGTCTTTAGTGATGATATGTCTAAAGTACATAAATGTCCCTTCTCGGTAGTCTTGCTTTTTCTTTCTCAATACTCTACAAAATAGCAGCAGTTAGAGGTGTTTTTCTATGATGGCAATTGTGTAGCCATTGAAAATCACATATACAGGGCTGAGCCCCGATGGCGTAGTGGTTGTGTGCCGGACTGTGGCCCACATGGTTGGCGGTTCAAACCCAGCAGCAGCTCTCCAGGGGGAAGCCTGGACCTCTTACTCCCACCAGGGGATAGTAATGACCAAAAAAAAAAAAAGAGTTGCATGAACCCCCAATAAAATGATTAAAAGAAAATCATATATACAGAAATAAATATATGTCCAATCATGCGTAGTAACTCCTGTTCAGCTGAAGGAAGACCAAAGCAAGGGACCGTTCTTTGGTTAAAACCCCAAGCCATAGGCTGAGCCCTGGCGGCCTAGTGGTTGTGTGCAGAACTACAGCTCACAGGGTTGGCAGTTCGAATCCAGCAGCAGCTCTCCGGGAGCAACAGTGGGCTTCCTACTCCCACCAGGGCAGTGATGCCACACACACACACACACACACACACACACACACAAAATCCCAAGCCATAAACAAGAACCACAATGATTATTTCAAGATAACTTGGGATTGGTACACATGCTAAAATTCAGCAACTTCATGAGCACTACGACATTTCAGTACTATCAGCTCACAATATTGTTATTGATTCATATTGGTGGCGAAAAGAGCAAAACAAGTTGTATGGGATCACTGTAGAAATGGTGTTACAGTGTAAATGAAACAAAGAAACTCAGAAGCAAAGAATACAAAATCATTTTTTTAACTCCCAGCCTCATTGCCATTGAGTTGACCCTGACCTCCAGTGGTACCACAGGACAGAGTAGAACTGCCCCATAAGGTTTCCATGGTTCCTAATGTAGCAGACCGCCACCTCTTTCTGCCCCCACAGAGGCTGTGGGGTTTAAACCACCAACCTTTTGGTTAGCAGCTGGGCACTTGACCACTGCCCCACTGGGCCGCCTCCTGCAAAACATTTCGTGGTTGTTACTTTTAGGCACTGTCAACTTGGTTCTCACGCACAGTGACCCTGTACAGCACGACGAAGCACTACCTGACCCTGCCGCACCTCACACTCATCGCGACGTTTGAGCTCTCCCTGGGCCAGAGGCAGGAAATTCAGATATTGATTTCTCAGAGTGGTATACAGGGTTAGTGTACTCATGTGCTAAGCAAAAGGTTGGTGGTTCAGTTTCAACCAGAACCACTCCAGGCATTCTCTCCCCTCCGCCCCCTGCAGAGCACATTTCTACTCTGACGCACATGGGGTCATCATGAGCTGGAATCGACTTGGAAGCAACTGGGGTTTAACCAAATCAGTTAAAGAGGAAATCATTTTTCGTGTAATTATGCTTCATGGTCTAATTTTAATTTATCTCGATGCACATGTACATAGACTGTCGGGGATCAGCCTCCCTAAAACCGAATGGGTTCAAGAAGCAGTTGTGTAATTGAAGGGTAAATTAAAGAGACATTGTAAGATATCTCGGGAATAGAAATATACCTCTGTCCCTCGAATCCTGGTTTGTGATCCAAGCACATTTTATCAAGGTTAAAGAAGTTGTCACGTTTACATCGGCACCCAGGAGATCCCTCACCCCCGTCTGCCAGCCAGGAAAACTGCTTGAGAGAGAGAGACGGTGGGCTCGGGACCACAGCCGGGCTGGGCTACATTGCAGAGAAGCCGCTGGGAAAGAGCTTGCCAGAGCCAAAATCCTTGGCATTTTCAATTCTCCTGTGGGGAGGTGTGGTTTATGACCCTGGTCGACCCCATTGGCTGAGCCGATCCAGTTTGAGCATTGCTGGCCGGAAACCTGGATCTTTGAGCATGCGCAGTGTGCCATTTCTTTGCTGAGCGATGGCTTAAGCAAGGCATAATGGACCCCCTTTTCCCTACACTAGCTACTATCAACATCAGATCAAGCATGCAAGGGCGGACCTCAGCAGTCAGGACTTCAGGAGCCAGGCCTCGAGGCCATAATGTAATCTCATGAGTTTATATCACCTCAGGCACGCAGGTCATAGACACAGGAAGGAGTTGTACAAGAAGCATACATGTAACAAGAAGGAGAAGAACTCGTGGTGTGCAAGCAATAGGAAGGTGTGGAACTGGAGGCATACATGTGACAGGACGGCACACCCTTAACTCGCTAGTCGGCTCTAGAGAGTCAAGAGGGCAGCCTAACCTTGACCACCTCTGAGCTGCCGTTGATGGATTTGAGCAATTCTTCAGGGGAACAATTCATAATTCCTAGCAGAAAGCAGTGGGCTGTGCTTTGGGTAGGACAGACAGTAGGGTCTGATTACCTTTGACGGCAGGCAGCCTTTAGGCAGGCAGCCTTCAAGCAGTTGACCTTTGAGTGGACAGAGTAGCAGCGCTTGCAAGTAGCACCTTGAAATTGGTATTATCATGGGGGGCATCGTGGGAATGACTTTTACTTAGGTCAGGGGGATGTGATTGGGACCCATCTCCAATTCATGAGTGTGCAGGTTCCCTGGCCTCCCAGACTCCTTAATGTATGAATGTTGAGAGTTTGCCCACAACACTCACTTCTCGGTTCTGTTTCCCACAATAGACAAGTAGAGATCATTAAAATCCAACCTATCCCTCAGTTGGTTGGTTTTGGATTGGGCTCTTTTGTTTTCTAGCGGATCCACCGTTAGCTCTCTCGTGGGAGAGCTAGACCTCGGTTCTTGGCTTCTCCAGAGTAAGAATTCACGCCGAAGCCTGATTTGTGACCCAAAGTTAGAAGTTGTTTCAGGTTTACACAGGCACCCTCAGAGCTCCTCACCCCCAGACAGCCTGTCTAGAAGTTGCTGGGGAAAGCCGCGTGGTGGGCTTTGGGATCCTGTCTTTTCAATGCCTCTGCAGGCAGATGTAGTTGATGGCCTGTCGACCCCATTGGCTAAATCAAATGCATCTGACCCAGATGGGCCAATGCGGGTGCAAAGCCCTCCTAGGTGTACCACATCTTCCTGGCTGGAAGCTTG